>BOPP01000042.1:7347179-7371136 GCA_017312745.1 Gryllus bimaculatus
CAGAGAGAGGATTGCTCCTAGAAGTAGCCGGTTAAACGTTATTGGTATTTAATTGTCATATGTGGAATTTAGAAGCAACATATTTACATTTCAAAAATTTTCGACATAAAAAATATTGAGGGTTATATTTTCTCAGAATGACATCTGTAGTAAAATGATTACATATCTGACAATGCACATTACCTGAAATATCACTAATGCGAAATATCTAATGTTGATTGGGCGATTTGAGAAGGTGGTCGACTTGATTGATACCTCGGGCCCCATCTACTCTGGTATTAATACCCGTTAGAATGTGTGAAACGTTTTTTACTTGAAGTGGCGGATTTTCCTTTCCCGTCAGGTTTGTGAGATCTGGCATCCACAGAGCAGGGCACCACCCCATCCGGGACAAGGTTTAAGCCCGACTGGTCTCCCGGCATGTGATAGTGTAGAGAATCTACGTATGTGGTGCGTGTCTGTGTGAACGTAAGGGGTTATGATAGGACACAGGAAGAGGAAGAAAGACCCGCACATTCTGTGACCCCGTTAGTTAGGGTACTGCTCTCCGCATTGTCTAGGATTAATTGCGAAGAGGCGAGGGGAAGCTACCGATCAGTGGCACCCGAATGAGAAGTGTCGAAGAGAACTCGATTATAGAAGCGAGGGAACCTTAATATACCGCGTACTAAAAGAGTCTTTAACGAGTTCTGATAAGGAAGGGGGAAATGTATCCAATAAATCACAAGGCAGGGATATATAAGGATGCAAATGATAAACACCTTCGATTGGAATTAGTAATATTTTACTTCATTTTGCATATTTCCATTGGAGATAAGTTTAATGTTAAGCTTTTTAACTCATAATAACATCTTATAATATCATGCTGCGTATATGTATGTAAGAAATATAATACGAACAAGAAATATTCTGGTAATTTGGAAGGGATGGAACTGAGGTAATATTTACCTGTAGGTTTCTTGAACTTGACGACTCCTTTTTAAAAAGAAACCAACCTCATCGCGTAATGTCTGAGCATGTAAGAATGAAATAGCAGCAAGAGAAAAGCATCCACGAAAGCATTATTGCCCAACGGCGCGGACAGGCGAAACGCGAGTTCCAGATGCGCTCGCGAGCAGGATCACACCGGCGCGCGGCGGCGGCCCGTCTTTGGGGCGGTTTGCCTCACGCGGAGGGCGCGATGACCGGAACTCCCGCGCACGCCCGAGTTATGCGGCGCGACCGAGCGCGGTCACCGCCTTCGCCGCCGGACCGCAGTTGGCCAGGTTGCACCCCCGGCGCGCCTCGCCGCACCCCCCGCGTCATCGCCCAAACCACTCCCGCCGCGCCCTCCCCGGCGCCTGCGTCTCCCGCGCTGCCCTGTCACTCCGCTTCGGACAGCTGCTCCTCTGCATCCACTCTGCGCCAATCCTTCTCTGCACGCCTCCACGCTGCACCGCCTCCACCTTTCCCGCCTCCACCTGCCTGCCTCTACTCCACCCCGCCGTCTACTCGGCAGTCGCTTTCTCCGCGCAACCTCTACCCTGCCCCGCCGTTACTCTTCCGCGCGTTACTCTGCCCGCCGCTACTCTGCCCCCCGCTTACTCTGCCCGCCGCACTCTGCCCCGCCGTTACTCTGCCCCCGACTCTGCTCTACTCTGCCCGTTCCGTTACCTGCCCCCGCCGCTACTCTGCCCCGCCCGTTACTCTGCGCCGCCGTTTTGTAACTTCTTTTTTTGCCCCCCCCCGCCCCTACTCTCGCCCCGCCCCTACTCTGCCCCGCCGCTACTCTCCTGCCTACTGCCGCGTACTCTGCCCGCCGCTACTTGCCGCGCTACTCTGCCCTCCGTACTCTGCCCGCCGTTACTACTGCCCCGCCGTACTCTGCCCGCCGTTACTCTGACTCCCCGCCTTACTCTGCCCGCCCCTACCTGGCTCTACTCTGCCCCGGCTCTACTCTGCCCCGCCTCTACTCTGCCTCGCCTCTACTCTCCCCCGCCTCTACTCTGCCCCGCCCCTACTCTGCTCCCTTCTATTACGCCCTTCTTATATCTTGCCTTCCTTTGTCCTGTTCCTGTTCTGTCGTACATCCATTGTATCCTACCCTGCAGTCTTCTGTCCTTCGAAACGTCCCCTGCATTTGTGTTCTCACCTTTCACTAAACCTAGCTGCCCCGATCCCTGACCCTCCCTGTCCGCATGAAGGGCTGCCTGTGCTCATGATTTTATTAAAATCTCTGCTCTCGTTTCGATACTGCATTCTTTGTGCTTCCATCTGTTCTCGTCACAAATCTTTACCTTTAGTTCATTCAACGTTCCACCTTTGTATAGTGACACTTCACTTATAATGAACAATAGTTTTCCCGAGATTATAGTGTGAAAATGCGTCAAAGTATTTAGTTTTAATGAAACTGGATCGAAATTGTTAAAGTCTTGTTGGAGAACACGGGTATATTGAATCAGTGCTTTTTCTTCGTGGATTTTCTCCTGGATCACTTTTCACTATTGTTCTTCTAAGAGTTGGATCGTAGAGGGACTCGAGTAGGGCTAATATTGATGCCTGCCGTTGGTCATTATAAGACTCAAATGGCATGTCCAACAAAAATCACTTTCGAAATGAAGAGGTTGAAAATGTACTAAAAGATATATATATCATCATACGTAAACTTTATGAGGCTAATTAATTCTTGTCTCCTGAACATTTTTCTATTTTAGAGGTCTGTATTTAAACTAGTTACCTCTAGGTTTCATATATATAAACCTCTCTGTCTAGAATGTGATTTATTAGCCTCTAGGTCTCCGTTCTTCGGAGAGGCTTGCAACTTTCATCGAAACTGCGAGTCACCGATGTTGAAATAAAGTGGAATATTTCTTCTGCGCAATTTATCTTCACAGGTTTTGTTCACTTAATCCAGATTTCGTTGTTTGAGCTGTTAAGAATCAGATCTCACCCGTGTCAACTCGGGTCGTTCTTACGTTGACATATTTTGCAGTAATTTTGAGTCTGAATCTCAACATTTACCTCGGTAAATACCTTCGGTCAATACTCGTACCAAGACGTCCTCCCTCGTTGTGAACGACTAAAGCCTTATCCATTTTACCGGCTGAGATAGCTCAGGGCAACAACTGTTGTTGCCACGGTAGGGCCAGCGAACGGGAGGATCTATGCCTGACGATGGTGGTGGGTCACTACTCACAAGGAATTCAGTCACTGTCTCAAGGAGAATTCTGCCGGCCGATTGTTCTGATTGGTACTTTCTCCGATAAATACCAGGTGAAAGCCGGAATTTATCATGCATACCTTAAAAACAGACGGACATTATCTTTCGGTTCCCATTCTTGTTCCCGTATTTCCCCTTACACTTACACCTAAACACACACTATCACACAAGTCGGGAGACCAGTTGGGAGCTTGTAGCTTGTCGTGGTTGGGGATGGAGGTACTGATGGGGACACTGATGGAGATAACTGCAGTAGGGAAACCCCATGGGCCGACTTATAAGTTCGCACCTTCCAGAGAGTGAGGAACACCGCCACCTTCAGGGAAATAACGGCATTTCATCTACGGAACTAACAAGCAGTGCAGTTGGCGCTCCCCGAAGCACGATACGAAATGATCTATGAAACCAAAGTCTTCGTGGTTGGGGTTGGTGTTTTGCGTCGCGCGGGAGCTGGCGCCGTCATCGCCTCCGTGGCAGTCCGCCGCCGGCGCGGTGCAAGGCCGCCCGCGGGAGGTAAAAGGCGCCGAGCGGCGCTGAGCGCGGCCGGGAAAAACGTCTCAAGCTCAAGGGAAAGGCTGTGCGCCGCTGGGCGCTCGCTCGCCGTGGGCCTCTGGCGCTCGCAGCGCCCCGCGCCGCACCTCACCCTCTGCTCTCCGCAGTGAGCAACGTGCCCCATGTGCTCGGGCCAAGCTTGCTAAACAGGCTTGGGGGGCCGTTGGAGTAACTGTAGGTAGCTGTGTATGCAAGAGCCTTAGCATTGGCTCAAAATGAGATTAGCAGCTAACTGTGAATTATGACTGGTTTCATTAATTCAATCCTTTACTTCAGAAACCCGTCAGACGCCAAATTCTTCATTTCGAGAAAACTGAGAAAAAATATCCTCCTTTTTCTGATTTTGTTATTATTTAATATGATAATGTTATAATTTATTAAAAATGTGAATAAGTGAATATTTTTCATATGAGTAAGCACTGAACGATGTGTTAATCTTCTTGTAACAATATTCAGCCGCGTTTTAGATTTGACGAGTTCCTGAAATAAAAGTTTCAATTATTTTGATGGAATTATCAAAATATTTTTATTAATAAACAACTTTAGATTTCGATTAATGAAACGCGTAATTGTTAATAGGTGCACCCCATACTTTTTTCACGAGCCCAGATTTTACCCCATAATTTACTTGTAGACTCCCTGGAAAATATTATTGCCGTTAAAGTTATATTCTAGTGGAGGGAAACACCTAAAAATGGAATAATGATGTTTTAAAAAATAATTCCTTTGTAGACATAAGTATGCCTTTAAGTTGATTGAAAATTATATAGAAAGAAAAATAAACGATTTAAAAAATGATGAAATATAAGCGACATTAAAACAAGAACTTTTGAAACATAAAACACAAAGAGGTGAGAAATTAAAGATATACAGAAAGCGCCAGTGAGTAAAAGTTTACAATTAATTCAACAATTAATTGAATAATTAGAATTATTGAAGTTTTACAAGCTCTGTAGAATATCTAAATTTAATCCATGGAGGGCTATTCTCGGAATAACCAAATTGTAAAAAAATGCATAACCGGCTGGTGAGACTGATAGACATGAAGTTAGTGCACCTGGAGAGATATCAACGGAGATATCAACGGAGGGGCCCAAAGAGGCGAAAAGCAAAAGACGTCAAAAAAGAATACTTCAGATTTAACATAACCACGTAAAATAATAGTACGATATTTTGAAGTGGACTTTATGTAGTGACATCAATGAAAGTGTGCTTCATGTTTAAAAATTATTTATTCCATTCTTAGGTAGAAGGAATTCAGTATGACGTCGGTTTAAGGATAACTAAAGAAACTCAAGAATTTGTGCAGTTAAAAATCTCTGGAGTCGGATATTGAGAAAAAGAAGAAGCAAACAAATTCATCATATTGGAAAGAGTATACATTTGAGTGCTCACAGCTTAATTTTGAAGCTGGAAGACGATGAGAACGTAAACAAAATAGAAATGCCTAAAAATACTTTCAAATCTAAACTGGAAGGTTTGGAAGAAAATTTTACAAGAAAACTTTTGTCCTCTAGAATTCGATTTCATGAGCACTGTCGTTACTCGCCGCCACCAGACCCCGTATGGCTTTTAATGCCCCGAGCGGAAGAAACGAACGGCGAAACGAGCGGCGGGCCTGCCCTCGCCGACTCCCACGCCAGCACGAACGGCGTCTGCGCTCCGCCACTCAGTGCTCTTTTGTTCCGCCGCGGAGTTGGACGGCGAGCGGAGAAAGACGCCGTCCTCGAGGCCGACGCATGGTTACGAGAGACGAGGCGGACACGGCCGTCGCCACCTTACGCTGATTATAATAGACCCCCCAAACGCTTTACCGCTTTCAAATGTCACGCAGAGACATTTTGTGGTGGGGCTGATGTCGTCTAAACATGACCGTGAGGAAGCTGCGTTTATTGTGGGATGGGCAAAGAAGATTGCGCAAAGCCATATATGCGGAATGAGGATGGTCAAGCGAGATGGCTATTCGCAGTCGACGTAATGGCAGCCGTATTGCTTAACGAGGCAGAACTGGTAGAAAGTGGACGATCCAAGCAGGCTAGCTTTGGAGGTTGCGGCTAGGCAAATCTCTCCAAAATCCGGTTCATAGTTTTCACAATTAGCTATCCATATGTCGAGTAAACATTGTACTCAAATGTTTGCTTCTGCTTATATGTTATTCACAAATGGGAGCCAGGTTCTCATATAATTTTATATAACCTATGTTCATATAATCTCATATTATCTATGTTCCGCCCTGAGTATAGAAGTTTAAACTGTAATTAGTGTATCGCTCAGAGCCTTATGTTCATCTCAGCTTGTGTTAGTGCGTCTTCTCGGCACTCTGCAGGCTGGTAGGAGAAAGGTACCTTTATAATTTGTATCTACAGCTTTGAATGTTGTCCTGGTGTACATGAAAAAAGTTCAAAGAAAATAGCAATAAATTTCCGAGTATTGAAAAATAAATACAAAAATTCGGGACCCGATATGAATGGTTAGTTATAATATTTGTGAGAAAATGGCCATTTTGATAATAATTTCTGTAGGTATTTTCGTCTTGGATACCAGTTGCGTTATCGTATGTGAAACGGCGTTGCTTCTGCAGTATGTTGACCGGGTAGTGCTAGGGCTCGAATCCTCAAGGCGGTGGATTGACATTACCAGCTACGCAGCTGGTAATGTAATAAATGTAACTTCAAATTAACTTCTCCCCATAGCACGTCATACAGTTTTTAACTGTTTTGACGTAAATAAATAAAAAAATAAAAAGCTGGGTCGATTTCAAATACTATTTAGAGGTGAATTATAGCTGCCGGCTGCTCTGATCGGGTTTCATTCGATCAATACCCGGTGAAAGCACCCTAAGAAATGCGCCATGGACCACGCGCGATCTTTTCTTCCTCTTCCGCCCTATCATCTTGCCTTATTCACGCACGCGCGCGCGCGCGCACACACACACACACACACACACATGCACTACACTACTACACATTAAGGAAAGGACCACCAGAGTGCTTAGAGCTTGCCCCAGCTGGTACGTCATCCCGCTGGTGGGAGATATACGGGAGGGGGAAATCCGACGTATATGTCAGCGCCGGATATCACATTCCTGCGGGAGAGGAACTCCGCCACCCGAGATAAAAACATGCACTACAGTTACAACACTAATTGCCTAAGCAGTTGATGCGCCAGGACTCAATAAATGCACCTTCAACACAAAGACCATATTCTTAAACGCACCTTTAATGAAAGCTTACTGGAATAAGGGAGTAGGTATTTATAAAAAAAAAGTTTTAGGTAGTGGTGGGCAGTGGACGTCAGGAGGAGAGGACTGTGTGGCTGAGGAGGGGATGAGAGAGAGCAAGGCGTCGCGGTGGACGTGGGGTCGCGAGCGCAATTCGAACACGTGACGCAGGGGGGTGGGCGCGGCGCGGTGGCAGGGGCGGGGGGCGAGAGCAGGGGCGCGGGCGGACGGGGTGATGATCAGGGGTGGAAGGGCCTCGCGTGGAGCCGGAAGCAGCGCTAAAGACCCTTGCGAGAGAAAGCATTGGCCGGCGCGACCGAGTGGTTGTACGTTCTCGCGGATTCTGGTACGCAACTAGTTTCCCACGAGTTCAACCAGTATTTGTTATGTATTTAGAACCCGACTTAATACTGCTGTGTTATGAAGGAAAATCATAAATAAATGTTATTCGATATATGTGAATGAGTGAAAACCAGAGTAGTTTAAGTGACATTTTGTAAATTCTGAGAACACGTGTTTATTCGAGTAGTGTATATTTTAGTAAGAATGTATTTTATTTGATGAACAATTAAAATGCCGTGATTTCAGTGATGAAACAAAGCATCACGATTTTACAACAATATTGACCTAAATAAAAATATTTCTCAGAATTTACAAAATGTCACTTATACCATTGTGGATTTCACCCATTCATATTACATTCTTTTTGAAGAATGTACATAGAAAAAAAACAGCTTTAATCTGCTGCACGTATATTTTCAAATAATACGCAGGTCAGAAAACGTATAATATAATATTAATATCTTCACCATTTTTGTTAGCATTCGTATTGTACATAGGTCCAAGAATAACATTCAACGCTAATATCATCTCGCTTTGTAGTAACTCATTATCAAGGTATTACTTTCACGATAAGATCATTTTCCAATCAAGATACTCACAATGTGCAGTTTCATATTTGTTAATGAATCTAAACTCCTACAACAAAGTTCTGAATACTTCTTGATTCCGCATATTGTTTTAGTGTTATAAACCTTTTTATTTTCTACATTCTTCTGGACGATTCATACCTCTTATTCTAAGTAAGAGTGTACTTTTGCAATTCTTTGTATTCAATGACTTTTGTCTTTTCTTGACTTTTGTCTAGTTCTTTTGGGTTTGGTCCTCCCCGTAGTTGTATTATGTTCTTATTGTTTGGTAACCAGTGATTTTTCTTTACTCTTCTCTAGTGAATCACACCTTTACAGTACGACGTCTATGCTTTTCACATTATAATCAAGGCGCTAATTTAGCGTAAAAGCGGCATTATCAGTGTGCAAAGGAAAGGAGTAAATCAAATTTGGATTTCGTCCGCTCTCCCTCGTCTTGGGCAAGCGCGGGCGCCGCGCCTCCAAGGAAACCCCTGGACCTGCGTCACGCCGGGGCGATTAGTCGCGCCCGAGCCGGGCGCATTCACACTCGTTACCGGCGGCGGCGGCGGTGGCGCTGCGATGGCGCAACGGCGGCCCAACAAAGCAAAAGCCGTGAAGGCTGCCTTCGGAGGCGGCCGATCGTCAGGCTGATCGGTGCACGTCTGGAGCACGGACATCACGAACCGCACTTCGCGCTTCACCATACACTGACAGCCAATCATGTGTAATCAGGGTTCACTGTTCTCTGGATTGACTGATTCATTAGTGAGTCCGGGCGTCAACGGCCGAGGTCATTCGTCCCGTAAGTGTAGTAGATATTTTTATTTTATGGCGAATGGGAGCGGTTAATTTCTCTCGTGGAATGGGTAGATCATGCGCCGACCAATCCGTCGACTTGCGGGGTTTCCCGCGACTAGGTATCTCCCACCAGATGAGAGCCGCCCTAGCCGGGACAAGCTCTAAGCTCCGGACTGGTTTCACGGATGTGTGGTAGTATGTAGTGCATATGTGTGCGTAAGTGGGGGTGATGGTGGAACAACGAAGGGGAAGAAAATATTCCGCGCGGTCCGTGGCTCGTTTGTTAGGGTACAGCTTCGGCTTTCGCCTGCTGTTGATCGGAGAATCCACGGAAAAATGCAGATCAGCGCAGCCAACCGCTAGAAGCTCCAGTCAGCAGCTGCATTCGTCCTAGCTATCTTGCTGGTGTCGTAAATCCTGCCGCCTTCGGAGCTCAAACCCTAGAACCTTCCTGTCAGAGGCTCTGCAGTTACATTAATTGGGCCACCTAAGACTGTATTCCCTCCACGTCAATGACTGCGGTTTATCTGCACTGAGGTGAGCGCTTCAAGCTTTTGTATCTTTACGGTGGTTTAGAGTTCGTTGTGATTTTAGAAATTTTTCGGATGGAAATTTCGAACACACTACAATCCTTACTTGAAATGATGTACTTTTGATGATTCCTTCGTAATTATACTGTAAGTGAACTTCAAATTAAATCGGTTATCCCTCGAGGAAGAAATATGAAATACACTTACGAGACTAATGACAGCAGTTGACGGATCCGGAAACACAAATCAATCAATCAAATCCTAGTTATTATTCATTTATTACATATCACGTTGCCGTTCATTTATATTTTTAGATTTATTTTTCTTTCTTTGCAGCTTAATCCTGCAAACTTTGCCTTGGTCGTCTGTCAAAATTTTAAATTCTCTTTAGCGTAAAACTTGAAACAATTGAATGTGGGTTAATGATCCAAAGAACATAAGAAGCAGTCTCAAGTAGGGTTGGTTGGCACATCTTGTCTTCATTACTACTCCAAAAGTTCATTCTTAAACTACTTCAAAAGTTCCATTTACGTATAAAAATATCAGAAGGTACCATAATAAGTGTAGTTTTCATTGATACTATGAAACTTATAAAAAATAAATCAGAATTTCGTAAAAACATTAAAAGCTGCGGACCAGTCCCGATCTCTCCTACTGTGATCATTCGTCCGTTAAGAAAAATCGCCACATATGAGTGTTTGCTAAAGATGGCGTGTGATTAGGCACTTAATCTTGGAAATGATGCTTCTCTCTTATACGATTTTTCGTATTAGAAGATGGTATACGAAAAGTACTGAACAACATGCGGCCTATAACTTAAGATGCGGTTGGTATTTGCTGTTGATCGAACTCATGACATTAATAATAACTATAAAATGTTTGATAAACTCTGAGGTATTCCATTAAATCACGCATTTTATTGCCTGTATTTTCACGAACAAGACTGAAAGAAATAATGTGTTTAGAAGTCTCCAGATACATAAGAATTATCCTTCTTCCTTATTTACAGCCGAAGAAGGAACTCGCCACGAAAACAGTGACAGGAATCAGATCTTAAATAACTCGGTTTCAATACTCAAAGTGTAGTTGCCCCGTTACGTATGGCCAAGCACGTATCTTAGTGCGTTCAGAATTTGATAATTTATTGTCATCCTAAGTTGTCCACCAGAATTTTCAAATGTGTCCATAAGGGTTTTCGAAAAGATGCTTATGTAATTACAGATCCAATGAAAGCCACAACGTATTATTCTGATCTTCTTAGAGGTTTTGATCTCGACTGGAACACGAGCGTGTGGTCTCCAGGAAATCCTCACTCGTGTTGGTCTTGCGTAGCCTTCTGCCCCTTCGCAGCCCTGGGCTATTGCATCTCCCGCCCGCTCTCTGCCCGCGCGCCGTTCCGCCCGGCCCGTGCCCCGCCACGCGCCGGTGAAAGGCAACCAAGGTCGCAGGGCAGCGGTTCAAGTTCGTTTTGAGCAACGTCGCTCGTCAAGAGTCGAACGGGCAGCCTCCCGGTCCGCCTCCTCCACCCAGTAGAGCAACTAGCCGCACGCTATCAGTGGGTTTGCATTCGTTCCTAGGACCGTGACTTGTAGCCGCAGTATTCTCCAATTAATACAATAGTCTTCTTCTGTTTTTGCGTGAAAGTAATACTGTTAATTTTTTGTTAGATCTCTTTGCCAAAAGACTACAATGAGGGCCATTTTCAATGTTTTTGTTCTCATTATTTTTACTTCAAGATCCGCTTTTAATACTCGTATAATGTGTACCTGCAGCAGGATTAATGTGCGACATAATTTCATCAATTGAAATTTCTAACTTCCATACATGATTTGGAATCACCTTGCAAGTGGTTCCAAGCCAAGATTTGGGATTCGGCTCTTGTCTTCTGAACGGTTGCGGGTAGACCTAAATCGGTAAATTTTGTCAGGAATATATAGACTGGATATTTGTTTTGAATTCGTGTTTAGTAATTGGGTTTTAGGTGATAAGGCTTGGCGTTTGTGGTAGATGTAATAAACGTCGGTGGCGTGATATGTGAGGTATTGATCTATGGGTTCCACGTTCCAATTATTTTGTAGGTATTGAGGTTTGTGAAGTTTAGTTTTAGCAGACTTGATCCAAATTGGGTTGATGTACAACAATATTGGTCTTACTTGGGCTGACGTCAACATTATGGGTCTAACTAAGACTATAAGCCATATTTTTACAATTATAAAACGTAAAACTGCCAATCAATGAGACTGAAAAGTGATTATTTTAGAATGTTAAAAAAATGTCAGCTATTTAAGATAATCTCGTAGTTGATGTGACATTAAATAAATATTCAAAAACGAATATCGAAACGAATAACGAAATTTTAAGTAAGATACATTTGCCTTCTTGATGCCACAAAACTGAGACGTTGCACGTAAGTTGTATCATTGAGCAGTTCGGTGCTTCCATGGCGGCCGAGAGCGGCGTGGAGTGCGCTGAGCGAGCGCCGGAAGCGGCTGTTGGTGGCGGTGGCGCGCCGTGCGGGCGGTGGGGGCGGTGGGGGCGGTTGCGGCATCGCGGCCCGGCTCCATTTGTTTGCCTCCAGGGTACACAGAGCACACGCGTTTCCCGGCGCGGACAGAGCGCTTCCTGCCGGCGGTTTATGACGCCGAGCCGTTTCTGGTGCACGTTCTTTCTCACCGGTCGGAAATAACCCGAGAGTTTGCATCAACTCTACGTCGAAAAATCACTTTGGAGAAAACATGTGTTCTTTTGTTCTTTTGTTCTTTAAGGTCGCATCAACATCGGGGTCATTAGCGACCTCTTTTGGATTTAACGTTATGGCAACTAGGAAGATGACTATAATTTGGTGATGAGAGGGGTGGAAGGATGAACACAAATACAACAATGCGCGAGACGGGACTCGAACTCGAGATCCTTCCGTTCGAGATCGCTACGACACTACTGCCTTAACGATAGACATTATTTTGAACGTAGTTACTATATTGTAAAATAATGTATTTATAAGACATTTATTCATTGTATTGATTGTGTATTGATTATGATTCCGTTCTTTTATCTGTCTCGATTAAATAGTTAAGAACAGATAGAACCAACACCTGGTCTCGAATACCAAAATAGAAATAAGGATCGAAGTTACCACGTGGAAGTAAATCTTTTCAAATGCAACTTAATTTTTTTATATCTGAAAACGCCCACCAGTCCTCATCCCTCTTCGTGAGCATTCTCTCTGTCTTGTGAATCGAACACACCGTTAATTACCCTCTCTGAGCGGTTCATGGGAGCACGCCGCCAGACGGCCAAGCACTGCTCGCCGTCTGCACGTGAAATTTACGAGTAATAGTAAGAGTAAATGTAATAAAATAAGTTTAATATGTCTTGAAACGTAACCTTTAATTTGATTCTATAAAGTTTTATTCTAAATAGTTAGATCAAAGAAATACTCATTTCAAAAGTGCACTTCAACTTTAAATGTTTCTAATGGATCAAATCATGTATGATGATGGGTCGTGCTCTGGGTCTCACATTGAGCATGGCTCATTAAATAAAATAAACCGAAACATCACTCGAACATTGTAGATTTGGGCTACAAAAATAGAATCAGTGCAGGATGTACTATTACTGGCTGTAGACTTTGTATAACACTTCCAGAGGTGCGGTCGCAACTTCCCTTTTGAGAAATGAGCTCTTTGCATTCTATGCTATACGACGCATGACCATTTATGTTACGGCACGTCTCTCAGGAAGTATCAGTGTACAATCGTTTGACTACCGACCTTGAGACGTAGAAGGCGAGACTATTTGCAAATCCAAGAGCGTTCAAGAGAGCATTCACTCAATAAGGGGGGAGTAGCCTGGTCCTCTGCCATGTTGTTCCAAAGGGCTACGTCACGATGATTAGGAATCACCAGTAACTAAAGGAAGTGACAGAAATATGAAAGCCAAAGTTCAATTGCTTGAAGATACCACTCTCTCTTTCTTATAAAAAGAAACATAATTCAAAACGTAAAAAAACAGTCTGTAAATTACGTAATGTGGGAAGTGTTAAGTTTCGTCAACGTCAGAATGCATCACCATAAGAAAGTTATAAAAGAAAGACACAATAAACTGCGATCGCTGAAAAGACGCCATATATTCCTTTGTACCTGCAAAAATGTCCCCAAAACATGTAATAGAATGAAAAATAAATTTACCCGTGTACATTAGAGATAATTTAGATTGCATCAATTGAAAGAGTAGCTGTGAAATAGAATTGGTGCAGAGTCGAGTTACGTAAAGTAAACTAAGAATAGAGTAGTTGTTGAAAGATATTTAACATTAATGGATAAATTATAAGCTCACACACAATAATAAACCCCTTTATTGCGATATTTTACTTAAATTGATGTCCAATTACTTAAATACATTTCTTCAATATCGCAGAACGTTCCACTGTGAACACCTTTGAAACTACTCAAGAGTGTGTTTTAATTTATGTTCGTTTCTTTACAACATTGTCTTCTAAAGATTATTATCTTGCAGATTGTTGGATTATTTTAATTTCTACTATGAAGTACTGGCATTGCATCACTTAATATTGTTTTGAGAACCATGTTTACGAGAAACGTATTCCAAGAGTCCAACGACACTAAGGTGTCCTGCGTGTCCATTTTTTTTTGGGGGGGGGGGAGGGGCACATCTTTGTTCCGTGAAAAATTAGCACCACTGAGGCCTTCTTTCTCTTTCGTTGCGCGTCGACCTTTCCTCGATGGTCTTTTTTCCTCTCCCCCAGCGCCCCTCGCATTACGGCTAATTCTTCGTTACGTGATGATGCCGTCTCGCCGCTGCCTTCGTGACGAATCATCCTTCCCATGAATGTCTTGACCGTCTCTTCTTCTCTTATGGGTATGTTAGTGAACCTGACTTTAGAAACCTCCTCAGGTTTAATCTCTGGTCAAGTGTTTGTTTCTTTCAGTACAAGATCTTATAGATGAGAATTGTCAAAATTCACATAGTTGATGTACATATTTTGACAACGTCTTATATGATAATATTTAGATTTCGTAAGTAGAAATTCTAGCACCCTCGAGGTGAATATAATTGCAATTGAGCGTTTGAAGTAATCATAATTTAATTCTGTGTAATAAAATAATTAAACTACATATTTCAATGTTCTATAAAATTGCATCAGTTTCACTCAAAGGCAACTTGGCTTGGATGTAATTTGCGTGCCATCTTTTTATAGTCCACTTTGTGCCATCTTTCATTTTATTTCATCATTGTACTAAATCGCATTATGTTTCACTCCAGAACAGCGCACCGTCGCAAGAGCACTACGCAACACATTTACCTTTATTTTAGTCATTGCCTCTAAACACGAATCCTCGCTCACGCGATCTGGTTGTCTTGTCTTGTAGTGGTGGTTTTAATGCTCTTGCAGACATGTTGTTGTAAGCTATTTATGAACTGTTTTTATTTAGATTAACTTATTAGGCGTTGTTATTTATCAATTTAGTTTCATGAGCACCTAATATTAGGACAAGAAATAAATTGGTTCATAACAGGAAGGCCATTTTCAGAAGATATTTTTGCCTAAAAATTCAGCCTAGATGTAATAAATTATTTATAATTAAAAGCATCCGCTCATCGATTTATAAAAAGCGTTAGTTACCAAGTGTAATTTACATTAAAAATAGTACTATTTAACATGATTTTAAGAATGATGTTGAGCAAAAAATACATTACAAACAAAATTAATGAAGAATTTCTAGTCAAATATGAGTATAAATCTTGAAGATATAAATGAATAATTAAATATATACGCTTGGTAATCCCAAGGTTTTAAGCAAATACATATTAACTATTTACAGTCACAAGGAATCATTTTAAGTGGCTAAAAATGAATTGTCATAAAAGAAAAGTGGTTTTCATCTTGACGCAATTGCTAAATACCGTGGTTGGATGGCTCCGTTGGTAATTTGGTGGTGAGACCAATATTCTTTCACCTCTGGCTTCCTCGGTTCAAATCACGGAAGATTCATGTGGAATTCGTGGTAGACAACTCTGGTTTGTGCCAAGTCGTGTTGGGATTCTTTATTTTTCCACTCCTCTCATACCTCCTTTGCCTAAACATTATTGAAATCATCATTACTCTGCACTCATCGATCACAACTCTCATCTCAGTTACAACTGGAAAGGCTTAGATACGGAGAATCTAAATAAAGATAAATACATAGTTGAATGTCACTAAAGGTATATAGATTCAAACTAAAAATAAGATATAAAAGAATCGTATACTTTTTCTCCTTTTCGTTCAGTACAATCAATTACAAGTTAATGCTTCCTACACAGATGAATACAACACAATTACAGTCAACTTATTCTCCTGCTTCCAATATGCAGCCTAGATTTTTCGGTGGTTATTCGTTTTCATAGTCTCCCAGTAAAGACGTCTTTATGAATAAGCTCAAACGAGAGGGTTGGTCAAGGATTGTTTGACTGGTGTTTCTGGACACGTTGCTATGGTAATTAGTACTATTGGTATAGTGAATCTTTTATCGGGAGAGGTGGCGGTATACCTCCCAAGATGCAAGACCTACATGTCGGGTTGCGGGGGATTCCCCTCCAGATATCTTCTACCAGTGAGACACCGCCCCAGCCGGGACAAGCCCTAAGCTTCCAACTGGTCTCCCACTACATGTGGTGTCGTGGATGTAAGAGTGTGTGTAGGGGGTGAGGATAGGACAAGGAAGAGGAAGGAGAGATCGTACGCTGTTCGTGGCCGGTTTGTTAGGTTCCTGCTCCGGCATTCGTCTGGTGCCGATCAGAGCAGTCAACCGTAGAATTCTCCTTCAGACCCTGGCTGAACAGCCTAGCTATCTAGCCAGTGCCTAAGATTCCCACACCGTCGGGTCTCCCACCCGTAGGACATCCCCGGTGAGAAACGCTGTAGAATCAACGCAAATGCTGGCCCCGAGTCCATTACAGAGCGCGCAGGTTCTGCGTGAATCCCCCATGGGCGGTGCGGGGAGCGGGGCGTGCGGGGGAGTGAAAGCGGGCGGGAGGGGGCGTGGCGGCGCGAGCGCGTCTGCCGCCGCGGGCGCAGGCGCACGCTCGGGGTTACGCGCTCCGCGTGCGGCGTGACTCCCCCCCCCGCGGCTCCTCGGGGCGTAAGAGCTCTTCCCGTGCCCCGCTTTCGTGAAGCGCGTGGTCGTAGTAAGACTCTTACGCAAGTGCTCCAAGAGACAAAACCTCCCCTCCAAGGAGCACCAGCAGGGAGTCGAGAAAGAAGAGCGGTGTTGCGGAACTTAATTAAACACGTGTTGATTTCATGTGTGGAGGTGAGGACTGGGTGGAGTAATTCGACCATGGGTTGAAGTGCGGGGCTGAATGCAGTAATCTTCCTGCATAGAAATGGAAGGTATGCGTTGTGAAATGCTCAAAACGCAGATGTGAGCGGGGAAAACCATTACAGTCCTTCGAGCTGTAAAAGGGGATATTATGTATTTGGCCGAAGACGAGTGTGTGTAAGAATACATACATATGGATTTCCCGCTGACATTTTCTATGAACAAGAATGTCAAGCTTTATTGCTTTAGTCTGACGTAATATATTACACGCCTTTCATAAAACAAAATGAGGTAAAATATATGGGTTCAAATTCATCGTAAAGGTCGGTTTTCATAACTTACATTGCATCTGTTAGGATAAGGATCTTGAAAACATGGAAATAAATAATCTAGAAACGATATACTCCCAAGCATCTTTAAGCCGTATATTCGCCATATGTTCATCCTTCCAAGAATTTAAAGAAATCTTCCGTACATAAATGCAAACAGAATATGCACAACTTACAAATTGAAACAGAAAAGATTCGCCAAAAGGATGTGGCTATTGAAATAAAGTGAAAATGGATTTTAAAACACAATTAAACGTAATAAAAAATTAAAATGTGCGATTATAAAACAAAAACATTGGATAGATGATGAGATTTTCAAAATCAGACAGAAACACACTAATGTGTCCCTGGGATGGATTTAAAAAAATAACTGGATATGTATAAATAACTTTTTTATTCTCTGAATACATTATCCTAAATGAAATGATGTCAAGTCTTCTTACCTCACAGAATACACATTTTATCCATTCACTAATTAAAAGCTCTGAGCCAGTCACAAAACCTCAAGAATTGTGTTATTAAACTTTTTCTTTCTAAATGTTAGTGGCTCGAAATTTAGATGGAGGAAGTTACAGCCAGGAAGAGGAGCAGAAAAACGCTCTTGCACAAAATGAAGAACCTCCTGTGTAATGAGCAATTGTGTTCATGGCGTGGCGTGTCGGCTGAGTCCGCGATATTCACAGTATGTGAATTACAACTGAATCTCAGTGGTTTAAAAGCCAGCACCGCCAGCCCACAGCAAGTACCAGTACATACCTCCGTGCATGAGACGACGTGGCGAAAGTACATTAAGAGACATGAAATTACGTGTTCCTGGAGATTTAACGAGGCGACACCAAGCAGTGACACCCTTGAAACTGACTATAATTAGAAATACGTCACTTCTGGGTTGCAGCATTATTGTGTTCTAAGTTTGTTAATGCTTCCATTATGAGTTGCATTGAATTAAATGCATAACGTCCCATTTTTTCCCTCGTTGGACTTGAGAATACTATCTTTTCTAAAATAAGGGGCCGGCCTCAGAACGAGATAATGTGCCAAGTGTTGTTCCAGCCATATCTGTCCGGGAATTATTTTATATAGAATTTTTATTATTTGAAAATTGTTCAATTCACACTAACTATGTAAATAGTGCTACATATTTTTCGCATTGGTTAAATTTTACTCGCTATAACTAGAATCAAAGTTCTATTCCAGGTGTGTGACCTTCTGTTGTAGACGTAAAAGTATGAAATGTGTTGGTCATTGGCACATTTTTTCTATTGTTAAAAAGAAAAATACTTTTATTGAAAGGCAGATTACAATAGCACACATGAGTACAAAATAGATAACTTCTTTCTCCTAAAAAACTGACAGCGTGTCCAATTTTGTTTCTACTATTACTTAGTAAAAAACGGACCCCAAAGAAAATAAGATAACTATTTTTTATTTTTGTATCACATCGACGAAGGTCTTGTTACAGCTGAAACTTATGGTGAATGTGTCAATAATTTGGTTTTCTTTCATCAAAAATCGAAACGTATTGTTCGAAAAAAAACTGTTGCACTGGCAACAAGATTTGCGAATTGTTGGATTTTGATTTTTTAGGAACCTATTTCACAACATAAAATCAGACATAAATGTTTGTATGTTGCTTTCACTTTGGCATTACATCCAGACTCAGAATTTATCTACTCTCTTAATCCTCTACAAAGCAGCCTTCTTATAGTCTTCTTCAAAACATCCAGTCCTCCTTGCAAAAACAAATCAGAAAATAATTTAAAATGAACTAAATGCAGATGCGAATGCAGTTTGAAAATAAGTTGTATTTAAAGTAGTCGCTAATAACCTCAGTTATTGGTGCAACTATAATAAACTAAAAAACGACAACCCAAGCTTTTCAAATATATACGGAAGTAAATAATGGTTCTCCATCCCGGGCCTCAACTTACGTAAGGGGCTCGCGAACCCAGCTTCCGACCCCCGCCGCGCACTCGCGGGTGCGTTGGCACAAAGGAGCCCCTCAGCCGGCATCCATTGGAAACGCCTTGCGCGCCTACGCACCGCGTCGCGTCGAGAGAAAACTCTCTCCCAGCGCGGCCGCTACCTGTCCGCGCAATGAATTGAACTGCATTAATGCCTTATTTTACGTGGCGAGACTCGGTCCATGAGGCCTGCTCTTCCGTCTGACCACGCAAATTTCGCTACGCTCCTTTTACCTACTAGCAGAGGAAGGAGGTATTTTTTGGGCGAGAAACAGGCGATTTGAATTTAGCTCAGAGGGGTCATTTGGGCTTGAGGATCTTTTGCATGCAAGTAAATCTACGAACATGGGACAGTCGGCTTTACTCCTTCTCCTCCGAAGGAAGGCGTACGAAGGATTTTTTCGCCGTTAAAAATCCACGGCTTAGATCGGATTCGTCATATGCATCCGTCCTCTGAGCTTTGATTTAACTAATTGGCATCGTCGTCGAAAATCCGACAAATAATTCTCAACATCTTCCCGTTTCGTGACCAGCGGTATTATTTTGTGATGCAATACAAAAAATGTAATTTACTGTTTTCTGTACTGCTGGTTATATTCAACAGAGAGTTGAACCCGCCAACTTGGGTATAACAGTCCGATACGCTAACCGTTACACCATCGCCGCGCGCAATGGGCGAACGCCAGTCCTCGGGCGCCCGCCGGCAGGGGCAGGGGCGTTCTTTCTGCCGTTGGCCAACCCCGGGACCCGCCCCATTCTATTATCTCTGCTGCCTCCTTTATAACTGGGAAAGGTTGCGAACACACCACTTCTCTCATGTGCAAGAACAGCGCATTTAAATTTTATTTCGTCTCCTGTAAAAGTTGTTGGGATTACTGTTAACATTGTTGATGATTTCGAGGTGGGTAATGTACGATGCAGGGAAGCAAGCTCGTCATATGCATTCCGTCCTCTGAGCTTTGGTTTAACTAATTGGCATCGTCGTCGAAAATCCGACAAATAGTTCTCAACACTTTCCCGTTTCGTGACCAGCGGTATTATTTTGTGATGCAATACAAAAAATGTAATTTACTGTTTTCTGTACTGCTGGTTATATTCAACGAAGAGTTTTGAAAGCAGACAGCTGTTTTTCCCCGTTGGTCAACACCAGGACCTGCGTCCGATTGTGTTACCTTCGCCGTCTCCTTAATAAATTGAGAGAGGTTTAAAACTTGTCTCAGTTCTCATGGGCAAGAGCAGGAGTTTTGGCTTTTGAAGTATCGTCTATAAAAGTTCTTAGTAATACTATTAACATTTCTGATGTAGAGGTGGATGATACACGACGGATTCAAGCAAACTTCTCTCGACCTTTCATTCTTTAAGCTTTGGTTTTAATAACGGACGAATACACAACCTAGACATTCCAAGGGGCGATATCCTGTACACTACTGTATCAAGAAGGACGGTATTCTTTTTTTTAAATATGAGAGAAATATGTTTTTTATCATGAACGCTGTGTTATGTAAACTGGCTTAAATTTAACAAAGTTTGAAAGAAGATAAATTCTGCTTTTTCTTCTGTTGGTCAACACCGGTAAGCGTCTTGCTGGAGCTTATTTATAATTGGAAATCTTTTGAAGCAGTCTTTATTTCTCATGCAGACCCTTGGGATATTTCGAAGTTTACACTGTTCGTTGTAAACGTTTGCTGTACTGTAAACTTTGTTCGTGGTTAAGAGGATGGTGCACTGTGCTTTCGAGCTTGTTACTTCTGCTCTTCCTCGTTGTTTAGCTTTGAATTAATTAACTGTCGTAAAGTCGACGACGATGAAGTAGCAGTCGACAAATAGTTTCAAGGCTAAGGGCTTTTGTTTGTGTCTGAATGCAAGAATATTATCTGCTCATGAACACTCTATGGTATGGAATAATAAAATAATAGTGTGCCGATCAGATGGCCGAGATCGCTAAGTGCCGTAGCAGTCTCGGACCAGAAGATGGCGAATTCGTGTCCTGCCTCAGGCATGAGTGTATTTGTATAAATATCTGTATATGTGTGTCTCCCTCATCATCATCATTCCATCTTCTGTACGCCCAGCGCTAATAACCTTGGGAAATACAAATCGTACTCATCAAAATACTGATCCCTCCACATAAAGTTACATACACCTGTCACAGAGATAATGGTACTGAAACCTGATAAACGCAGGGTGCATGTACGCGTGGTCCGAGCCGCGCTACACGCGAGCAAAATAAAGATAGTGTGTAAACTGAGGCTTTAGACAATGTAAACAAACGTGCTTAACACTAAGACGAAGGCACAAAATAGAAGCACAATATGTGAGAGAGAACAAAACTATTTTGTTTTGAGTTTGTATAAATTGACAGTCACGCGAGTCGATTGATTGGCGATTCCGGGTGAGTCAACTGCTAAGTTCATCGGCTCCGTCAGTGCTCGGGAGGTGACGGCGACCTTCCTCCGCAAGATGGCCGGGTCCAGCGCCGACCTACGTCAGCCAGCGGGTTTTCCCAGTCAGGTATCTCCAATCAGCGGGACGCTACCCTAGCAGGGAAAAGTTCTAAACTCCTGACTAGACTCCCGATATGTGGGGTAGTGTAGTGCATGTGAGTGTAAAAGTGTAAGTGAGAGGTTAGGAGAGGACAAGGAAGAGAAAGGAGAGATCCCGTTCTTTTCATAGCCCGTTTGTTAGGGTACTACTCCACTACTCCTACTGGTGTTGATCGGGGAAACTTCTGTAAACTACAGTACAGAACAGCTCTCAGTTAGAATTCTCCTCCAGACAGCGGGTGAATTCGACCTAGGCGTCTAACCAGTGTCGCACTCGAACCCTAGGACCTCCCGATCAGAAGCACTGCAGTGACATCAACCTTGGTCGGTATGTCAGACGAAACTGTTCTTAGGGAGTGAGGTTCCCCATGGGATCACGTTGTAGTTTGCGCCATCTACAGCTCATAACCATATTCCTCCCGGCAGCAATTTAGTACTTGCACTGCCACCTGCCTTCTCCGATTGTCCTAACCGCCGCGCGCGGGCTCCGTCGCCCTGGAGCCTCGTTACGCGACTCGTACGCCAGCGCGCGCCTTGCGCAAAGCGGAGAAACGGCGGCGCGCGGGCGGTAGCAATTCGGAGGCGCCCGCATGCTAATCCCGGGGCCCGCCGGGGCGCTCGGCGCCAGGCGCTCGCCCAGCGAAGCGCGAGCAAGCTTCGAAGCACGAAAGGGCATTTGGCCGCCGTCCAGAACGCGCCCACCCGTGGAGAATTCCCTTCTCTTGCACCGGCCTGGGGTCACCATCGACTCACTTGGGGGCGCGGAAACATTACTCTTCCCGTTCCGAGGTTGCGCTGCGTTCGAATGGACATTTGCTGACCTTGCCTTTTCTTTCAACGAGTAGGGGAAAGAAGATGCACAAACCGACCGAATGACTGAGACCAGGCATGCACTATATGCTGTTTTACGTAAGGTTTACAATTTCTGTTGCAAAGTTCGAGATATCTCATTTTTACAACGGTTCGAAAAGTTTTTTTCTATTCATGCGAACCTTTTCTTCACCATTAATTTAATAATGCCTAATTTGTGTAATTGTTAGATTGGCCATACTTACTCGCAGTAAAAAACAGTACCTAAAGCGCCATTTGATGACAAGAAGAAAACAAAAAAACGGCAAATGCTTTATCTTTACCCTGGAAACCACTTTCGCCCAAGACATAGTGTACACTTTTATCGTTCTCTGGTGCGAGTAGGAACTATTTTATTCGGTGGTGTGATTTCTGTGGCCACCGCGTATATTTCAGCTGTTATCTGTACTCTCGTAGGGGTAGTCACACCCTAGTCGTGCATCTTTTTCGCAACTTGCCAAAGGCAGAGACATACCACTAACTGTTGAGGCTGGGACCGGCGGCGGTTAAGAAAACAGCAGAAAAAAGACAAAGATTTCGATTGTATTTACGTAACGAGAGTAATCTCAAAAATTTCATCTGAACAAGAGTGTAAATAAAATTTCATGTGATCATACTTCAGAGCATCGCATCCTCCCGCGATAAATCAGCCACTACAGATACGGGACTAGTGACCTTAGCAGTTGACGCGCCCTGAATTACTAATCAATCAATCCACCCAAGATAATGTTTAAATACTTAGACTAACACTTTTGGAAATGGGCAGATATCTAAAATGAATGGAGGATGTCCAACTAGCCTCGTCAGCCTCAAGACATCGAATAATTGAAAGAAGTCCAACTTAGATTTGAAATGAAGAAATGAATTCACAGGAGGCTCTGAGAAATTAAATGAATGCAGATACATCAATTAATTTGGATATTAATTTGAAATATTTTCCCCAACTTTCTAATTTACTGCAGATATCGACTCTGATCTTCGAAATTTGTGAAGATACACTATGATGACATACGTTATTACAGAGTAACTATAACGCGCGGGCAATATAGAGACTCTTTCATTTGCCCAATTTAAAATATACTAATTTTATTTAGCCTGCTGAAGTGAATACGTACATGTTTTATTATTACTTAATTAAAGTCGTTTTTAATAATAATGACATTGTGTATAAGGGATATATTAATATTTGCATGCAGAAAACAAAACTATAATTGGATTGGAAATTTGTTTACATTTTAATATCGTAAGACGCGAGTCATTTCAGAAGATGGATTTTAATAGTCTTTACATTCTAGGAATCAATGTAGTGTTAATGTTCTCTCGTTGAAATGTTGGAATTCTTTATTTAATTCATCACAACAAAATTTTAAACATACTCGTAATTTTCAGCCTAATGGCAATTTTGCTATCAACGAGTTAAGATTTCCCATTGGAAAAACGAGATGCATGCATGTGTTCCACATTCCATGGATAATGATTGCATAATGAGTTCATGCAGACGCTCTGATATCGGTTTCATGCGCATTGTTTTATTTGGATTAACAACCTTTCTCGGCGATCAACCTTTCAAACGCGAACGGACAGGTAGAGGGGGGGACGGACGGACAGACGGAAGAAGAAAACATTTTCGGTATTAGGAGCCAAAAGCTGACTCGTGATAAAAGCTCGAACTTGCTTTCGTAGTTACAAAATGAAAGGGTTCAATAAAGTACTCTGTTACAATAAGAAAGTAAAGTAAAC
>BOPP01000042.1:7376299-7387766 GCA_017312745.1 Gryllus bimaculatus
ATATATATAAAATTTCAGGGAGTCATTTCAGGTCAAAAACGAACATCCGACTTTTTTTGAATTGTCTATATTACGCGCAAAATTACCCACAAACAACTAAATATTTTCGAAAAAATTTGTACTAAATTATTTCAAAATGTCTTTAAGAAACAGATTTCATTAAGGGAAAAATCTCCATCTTCAGTATTATAGTTGTAAGAAGATGCCCCAAAAAATTGCACTTTTGCAGTATTCGAAAAATATGGGATTTTCGGCGAACATGAGACTTGTACCATTCTCTTAAGCGTCCTATGCGATATCTAAGGACAAAGTTTAATAAACATTTATGAAGCCATTTTTGCGAAAATTTTGGAAAATGTTTCTGAAGCTTTACGTCAAGTAGCCTTAAAAACCATAACATACTATTGAAACTCTAAAACTCTTGAGTTCATTGAGATCAATCGGGGATTATCAATTTTTGAGTACATCAGCAAAACGTTTTAGGCGTTAGTGTTGACCACAGACGGACGGACGTTTTGCCATCAATCGATTTTTAGGTATCAAGGAAAACATGGATTAAATATGGATTCTGACTACACCTTGAGTTAGAGGAAGTATTTTTCTACATATAGCAACAGCAGTTATCTGCTTTTTCGTTGAAGGGCCTGACAAGAGTTACCCTGCCGACAATTCGCCGTTTTCCGGCGTTCAATTACATTACTCTCTCTTCTTACGAAGTAAATGTGAGAAAGTAAAATTGGGCGACGATAATTCCAATTCACGTCTGACATCATACATTTCATGAAGATATGAAATATAGATGAAAAATATATCCTCTAATTGTTATCCCAGCAATCCTTGTTTGATCGGAAACCTTTTCTGCGATTCGTGTCTCAGAATTTTTTTCGACCCCCCCCCCCAAACCTCATCCAACCGCAGTAGCTGTGTAGATCTCATAATGCACTGTGAATTTTCACAGATCCGTGACAGGGTATCGATAACGCCAAAGCATAGCTGTCCATATTGTAAAAGAGCAAATCTATGAAAGAGCAAAAAGAAAACATCACTTCCAATAGTTATCGGAATGTTCTTACCGTGAAGAAATTTGTTCTACGATTGGCATCCTGGAATCACCATCGATCTCCATCCAACCGTCACATTGTAATGACTCCTAATATAAAGGTGAAGAAATGGAAGATTAGAAGAAATATTAGGGAGATTATCCTACAGAATCCTCCTCTTCCGCTGGATACCTCTTTCAGAATCATTATATCGTGCTCGACACGATCCCACTGTTCTCATGTACGATCTCCAACTTTACCATAGAGCAATGTCAGAAATCTCTGTTAGAATTATCGTATGTAATCACATATCTTGTAACGTGTACTATAGACGTCACATAATATTCATAATTGGAATTCGTTACGAACTTTGGCGAAAGGCTGTTGCTTGTAACTGTATTCTGTATGAGTCTACTTTGTATTCTGTATAGTCTTCTACTGTGTTTCCATGATATAACGTCATATGTGTAGGGAGCTCAAGTAAGTAAAAGTGAATGAAGATGATTTGGTGTTATGCAAATGCAGAGTCAGCAATACTCTCTGCCATCCAAGATAGGAACTCTCGGAACTTCTCTCCCGAGATAAATATTTCGGTACTAATATCACTGGGGTCTAGCGTATCATCTGTTATTATCCTGCATACAAACCGGTTTCTCTCTGTCTGTATCCCACTGTCGTCAAAGTTCGGATCTCTCTTATTGCTGTCTTGCAAAGAAAACGTCACGGAAAACGCTCTATACATTTCACGCGTATGAGTCATGACGTTACATCTACCAACAGTATTATTTTACGACATACTGTGCAAAACATCTGTACTACCTCCAATCGTTTTCCCAACCATATTCCGTTTGGAAACTATATTCAGATACACATCGCGGATTTCCTCTCGACCGCCGCATTTCACCCGCCGCCGAGGATTCTCCTCGCCCCGCTCTATTGCCATCGTCCGATGAAGCATCAGCCCATCGCTTATCGTTTATCGCTCATCCCTCGCAGGCGGTGGCAGGAAGCGAGAGAGCCCTGCCTCGGCCGTGCAATCGACGAACGCCGTTTTCACTCGCCCGAAAGAGCGCCGCGCCGCGCCGCGCCGCCCGCCCGGACGTTAAATGGACTTGTTTTCTCCGTGGCGGGCGTGGGTGAAACGCCCCAGCCTCCGACACGGTTAACTGGATCGGTCATTGTGTGTATGAAAAGGAAACCATTTCATAAACAAGGTCAAGGCTTAATTAAGGAAGATGGAAGATAGACATCTGCGCAGAGAACGTCTCTCGAGCGAGCGCTACATTGTTCTCAGACGCTGAGAGCCACTTCGATGGGCAGACAGATGAATGGAGCAGCACGGCTTGATGGATGGGCGTGGAAAAAACTTGATGATTTGAGTTGCTTTTTTTTCTTCAATTGAAGTGTTAATATGAATCGTGAAAACAAATGTTCATTAAACGGTATTTCACTGTAATGAGATTTTAAATTAATTTAAATTAATGGTGATTTAATAGTCTCTGTCGAAATAGTTCTCAATTGTTTTTTTTAAATTTTAGAAAGGTCCCATGACAACTCTCACCCATCCCCTACAAACAAATCCACTAAACAAAACATTTCGATGCAGAGTTGCCAATGTGAATGTCTGATTTCACATGTATTATGTTCATTTTTACTAATTTACTTATGTTACGCAAATAAATTTATTGTTAATAATTTTATTTTCTTATCATCCATAAATAGAACAAGTATAGCTTACTAGTATGCATTTTTAGAACGAAATCTTTTTTAAATATTAGCAAATCATAATGTAAATAAAATAATAAGGAAAATTTCATTATAGTAGTTAACCAAATATGTATCTCTGAGCCGGAGGGAAAAGTTTCTCGATATAATTTCTAAATCACCTTTCAAAATATTAAAATATTGTGATTTCTTCATAGTTTCTTTAAAATAAATGATGAACTATACATTTACCTCCATCTCCTTTCTCTTAAAACTTCACGAATGTTTCATAGAGGCAATGCCATTTATTTAATTCTTTTGAAGAACGTAAATTCTGCGCAGAGAGGAATCTTTCGATACTTAAACAAACCTCTCTGGTCTCTCGTATGCGCCCTACTGCTGTTGTCCTACAGACAAACCGGTCTCACTCAGTGGGGTAACCTCTGTGTCATGGGCAGTCGTTTAGAAACCACACACCCCTTTTGCCTGCTTTCGCAGAGTACTAACACATGAATGGGAACACTGCTTCAAATGAATCATCCATTCGCAAATCCCTCCCACTGTTTTAAATATGTCAAGAAATTCTGATAATTATTGTTATTTTTTTCGGTACTCTAAAGAATTTAGGTAGTTCGCATCTCCTTTCTCTTAGGCTGCAAGCTATTAAGAGAAAGAAAGCTGTTTGACTAGGGACTTCATCGCCTAGAGATATAAAATTCTTCGCCGTGGAAGAAATATAACTTTAGGATAAATGCTTTATCGAAACATCTTTTTATTGACTAAAGTTGGTGCGCGTCAGTTATTTTCGGGTTTATGACGAACTAGTATATTGTGGGTGATCGACATTCTAACATAAAAAATAACACAGCGTCTTAATTATAAATCATAATGAGACCGTTACCAATCACGATGGTCCGTCATTTATTTACGACCGAACTCAATAGCTTGAAAAGAAGACAGTGGACTTTGGCCACACGTGCCGTTGGGAGAAAGTGTCTTGCCGAACAGGAAAACGAAACGCCCTCGAGCATAAAGTTGTGCAGTACGCATGAAATACGGCATTATACTTTAACGTTTGTCACTTCGTTCTAGATATCAACGTGCGACGTTCTAGATATCAACGTGCGGCGTTCTAGATATCAACTTGGGAGCTGTAAAATTATTGCACCTCAGAAAATAAATATAGTTCGGCTTTACATTCCAGAAATCGTTCAGAAAAATAAATTGTTTTACGTAAAAAAGACAGTTAACGTTTTATTATAAAATAGAAGAGAATTTAGCCGTTTACCAATTAGTAATCTAAATGTTAATTTATTAATGAATTCACCAAAAAACAGTTATTTTTGTATTAATGAAACTAAAAAAGTTGCATATATTATTTATGTGTGTCAGAAAATAATTTTCAGATGGGAGAATGGAGAAACGACAAGAACGGTGTAAAGATTTGGTTCAGATATCAGATCCTTAGAATTAGCTTCAGGATTATCATTGTTGAAAGTGGCAGATAGACGAGTAATACTATTCGCGCCCACTTCTTCCTACATGAGAACGGGGATAGGCAGTCACAACAACCCAAAGGAGGAGGCGTTAAGAAATTTTCAAAAAAGCGAGAGAACACAGAAAGGAAGAATGAAACTAGTAACCGTGGTGAACTAAAAATGTCGTCGGGCGCTCCATAACATTCGTTCGCAGAACGCGGCTGGAAGGTGCGGTGTTCGAGTTGCACGACGGGGGTCGGCGGCGACCGAAAGAATTGTTTTGCCGCCCCCGATCTGGGTCAGGGCATGGGCGTAGCTCGCCCGCCCACGCCCCTCGCCCGCTCGCCTGCATTCCGGCCGATTCGCGCTGCAACTCATGACGCAGGACCAGAGGGCGCGCAGTGGGCGCAATGGGAGGTCTGTGCGGTAATTAGAAAACTGAAGGTACGAGGGAACTAAGAATTTACTGTTTCAGGGCACATCAACCGCTGCAGTAAGTAGTTATATGGTATTGTGGTGAGTTTTCGTTAGCAATGTACAATGAAATAATTATATGAGTCGTCACTGTCAACAGTATTGTTTATTACAATAGCAGCTTTCGATTATCTTAGCCATCATCAGTTTTCTGCTGTATGGAACCCACAAAACGACTACCCGATTACTCGTTTTGTAGCTTCTATACAGCAGAAAATTGTTGATGATGATGATGATGATGATGGCTAAGTCATCGAAAGCTGCTATTGTAATAAACAATATTGTTAGATATGACGATTGATAAATATTTATTTGCAGTAAGTATTTCCGTAACTGCAGTACCATATCCCAACAGATCTGCATACACTTCGACTTGCGGGATTTCCCTCTCTATGTGTCTCCCTTGTAGAGATTTGTGATGCGACATCGACAACAAAACATCGGTATTGCGAAACATCGGTGTTCAAAATTACAACATTGATGTTAATAATACGACTAGAAACCATCGATGTTAATAAACATCGATGTTCGTTCAGTAACCTCTAATATTAAAGTCGTGTGCTACAAGATTCAAAATTTAATTTGATAGTGGCAGTTCATATTAATTTCTAATTTAAATTTAACTGAGATCATTTACAAAATACGAGAAAAGATAAAGGAATTACCACGACACTAGGATCATCTAGGAACAGTAGCGTGCTCGTTGTATGTAGTACAAAATGCTTTCGTTTCGTCCGGACACAAACATACAGTGGTACCGTTAGTTATTATTTCATGTTTTAACTTTTACAAAATTGTGATTATGGGAATTTTTTATCCACGAACAACACAACGAAAACGTAAACGCATCGAGCTCAAAACATCGATGTTTAAAAAAAACAGGATTTACTACATTGATGTTCAAATCATTGATATTTTAATAGAAATATCGATGTTTTGAAAACATTGGCGTCGACGTCATATCCCTAGCAGGAATACATTTTTAGCTTCACATTGGCCACCCGATATGCGACATAGTGTAATGCGTGTGTGTGTGTGTGTGGGGGGGGGAGAAATCATGGGAAAAGAAATATCGCGCGCGGTGCTCGATCCGTTCTTTGGAAAACTGCTTCAGAAATTACTGATCAAATTACCTGATGACAGCGGCCGAATTCCACCCAGCTATGTACTAACGAATGTACAAAATTCGCCACCAACGAATCTCGTATTCTAGAATCACCTAGTCAGTGAGCTATCACAGCCACTGAAAATCTGCCGTCTGCAGCGTGAATCCACGAACTCAGGTCTGTGCGCTAAACCTCCATACCACCGCAGGCACTGGCTCCTCTAGGTAGTTTTCCGTAAGGAAAGTGATTACCCATGTAAATCCACTCCTTGCACACAGCGCGGCGCTCCCCACCCCCCACCCCCCTCGACGCCACTTCGCAACATCACGCGCCCCGCCGCTGCCTGGCCACTCGCCTCCGCGCCGCGCACACACCTAGGCGGGCCCCATTCGCCGGCCCCGCCCCCGCCACCAACCCTGTCGCTAATGGCGCAACTCGGACCGGGTTAGGCCCTCCCGCGAAGGTCACGGTCGCCGTCGTGCGCGCGCTCGACCGGACGCAAAACAAGACATAGAAATGACGAAGATCAAGTTGAGCCCTGTTTAATGTGTGAAGGAAGGGAAGTTGATTGAAGAATAGTTTGCATGTTTCTGGGCTTTGGACACTTTCGAATGTGAATAGACTGTCTACGGACGGCAGAAGTGGCCAGCGCCAGTTCTTTACATCTTAAGAGAATGATTTTTGTAACTATTATTATTATTATTATTATTATTATTATTATTATTAATTAGAGAACCTCCGGCCATGTTTCTAACTTTCTGCTACACTTCTTCCGAGGCCCGTCATATTCTATCCTGGAGATAGATTAACGGGGTAATTATAGGGGATCAGCTTTTCGTCTGTAGCCCTTTGGTTAAGACAAGGGTTGTTTAAGTCTTCAATTATGAATTATGTGGTGATAGGATGAAAGGGACAATCACAAATACAACCATACTTAAGCAGGACTCGAACCTGCACCCTCCTCTCCGCAGACGACTGCTTCTGAAACCGCCGCCCCCAAGGGACTGGCTTTATTATTATTTCTTGTTAATTATTATTCTCAGTATTCTATTAACAAACTACAACTTAAGATGGTATGTCATGAAAATATAAAAGAATTGAAACCAGCTTTCTTAGGATCAGATCTAGTATCTGTCGGTGAATATATATGTACTAGGCGCAAAGTATGGGTAGTTTCAAATAATGCGACGTGTTCTTCCTTACATAGCCCTATAATGCTTCTTGAATAAGTTTGAAACTCTGTGATTAAAATAGCATTACAGTCCACACGTTTGGTGAGCTCTCCTTTTACTAAATGTGATAGTTAAGCTGGGGATGGGGATGTTTTTTTTAATTATATAAAATTAAGCCTTTGGTCCGATTAGAGGCAAAAATTAGTTTTCTATAACTCGGGAGAGAACATTTCTTGTTTTCAAATTTTGGAATTTTGATTCATCATTCAATTATGGGGAGGGATACAATTGCTCAAGAAAATGTCACATACAGTTTTTACTATTTTCTTTTGACGGAATTTTAAATACATATTTATATCTATGTTTTAATATTTTCTTTAGTTCATTAAAGCTTTCACACCCTAATTAATATTAATACTGTAAATTGTCGGAGCATATCGAGAATTTAATCACTCATTAATCTCTTCATTAATTTTAAATGGTTAGAGATTACTTTTGACGTGTTAGCGGGATACTTCTGAAACTTCCACAAGGTTTGCCTGCGGTCGCGTCGGCTGAGATAAGCTCAGAGCCAGCCCCTGCAGCGGCTCTCTTCTCGAATAGTCAGAGGTGCGAGGCTCGACGGTGAAGGATTTTCGACTCTAGCTCTGTAGCCAGATCGAATTCACCCGCTTTCTGGAGGAGACGTCTAGGGGCCGACTGCTCTGATCAGAAGTTTTCCGTTGTTTCTTGGATTAGTGCCAGTCGATTGCTGGACTAGTTCCCTAACAAATGGGCCATGCACCGCACGCGAGCTTTCCTTCCACTTCCTTGTCCTTTCCTCTTCTCATACACGATCACAGGAACTGCACAACCACATACTTGTATGTCCAGAGTGCAGTCAATCTTAGAGCATGCATCGGCTGGGGGAGATACCTAGGAGGGAATATCCTCCGTCGGTTGACACATGGGTCGACGCCGGATCTCCCCATCCAATGAGAAAGGAATCACTGCCACCATTTGGTATAAAACATTTTCCACAATAATGGACTAACATCCAAAGCAGATGACGTGTCAGAAAACAGTAAATCAATCTTATCTTTCTGAAGGTATTCGTAGTCTTATCAGGGTGTTTATAAACTATTGTTGTTGGCCTCTACATCGAGATTCCTTCTTCTTGTACTTTTCCACAAACTTTCTTTTCTGATTTCTTTATTTCTTTGATATTCGCTCGGCCCTCTCGCTTGTGTGTTTGTGTTGGAGGGGGCGCAATGGGTGACGGATTATCTTCAATTTTTGTTACTTAGAACATTACTTGTAAACGATACATCAAATGTTCCAGATAAGGTATTGATCTATGTTATTTGTGGTTTCTTTTAAAACTGAAGGATGGGCAGATTAGGGATAGTGTATATAGTTTATAGAAAATATTGTTGTAGGCAGTTCATATTCATTTTGTTGGGAATGCCAGTTGCAATTAGATGTCATTGGGTAGATGGAACACGCTCCATCCGGATGTGTTCCCAAGGAGCAAACGGAGGCACTATCGGCGAGCGCAAAAGCCACCCGCAGGTCCTGATGAACATGCTTTCCTTATAAACGCAGCTTCTACTCTTTTCTTGGTTTTATCTCAGACGTAAGCCCATCCTTTTTCTCTTCCTTTTGCTCTTTGGACTAGACCAGCCTTTTGTATTTTTTCTCCTTTTTATAATTATTAATCCTTTAGTCTAAGGAGCAACGGAGGCTCTATGGGGAGTGCCAAAGCCGCCTGCAGGCCCAGATGAACATGCTTTTCTTATAACGCAGCTTCTACTCTTTTCATGGTTTTACCTCAGACGTAAGCCCTTCTTTTTTTCTCTTCCTTTTGCTCTTTGAACGAGAACAGCGTATTGTATTTTTTCTCCTTTTTATAATGTTTAATCTATTTGCCCAAGGAGCAACGCAGGCTCTATGGTGAATGCCAAAGCCGCCGGCAGGTCTAGGCGGCAGTCGGCTGCGTCGCCGCGGGCGCGCGCGGGGACTTTCGCCGCTTTCTGCGGTCGCACGATGGACCGTGACGCGCAGTGTCTGATCCGCGGCCTCTCTCGCTTTACCGAGCGACCGCCGGCGACGCGCTCGAAAGCGACGCCTCTGCCGCCGCGACGCCGCGACGGGCGAGACCCCGAGCGACGTTACGGATCGCATTCCGGTCTCAACCGTTAGTTGCTCAGCAACCTGCGCGCAGCAATGCGCTTTTCATTTTGAAGTCGTATTACACTTGTTCAGAGGTCGGAGAAGGCTTGGAATCTTTTGAAGAATGCCAATAGATGTCTTCACGTCTTCTACACAATGTTTGTATGTATGTACTTGGCGCTTGGAACGGGCTCAGGTCTACCGGCGACGTCCCTGCCTCGCGGCCATGGGTTAAGGGGGTGCGCGTGGTTAGCACGTAGACATCCCCACGCCGTATTCCAATCTTCTCAACCTGACAAGTGATTTTTATCATCGTCACACTGCGACATACACTGAGACATTGCAAGGAAAACGTACAGTATAGTCTTAGCTCGACCGGAAATCGAACCCCGGACCGCGTAGTGGAATGCGAGCACAATGACCAGGAGGTAGTCAGGAGCCCGTTTATAATTTTATCATAGGTAATAACAAGAGTGCCAGTGTGCTTTGGAATCTCTCTAAGAATTTCCAGAACACAAGGAGATATTTTCCTAATAATTTTATTAGTATACTCTTATGGAATTCGTAGAAAGAAAATTGATAAAACAGAGCGGAGTATTATGGAATTCATTTATCTGAAGGTGAATTTTGACTAGAGTAGTTTACGAAGTATACTTTCGATTATTGAAAGGTTAATTATTTCAGGTCATTGGGATTACATATGCAACTAGAGAAGGTACATATGGCACAGGCTTTCTCGCACCAAGTAATTTCCTCTTTTCTTGTGTGTGGGCTGCCTTTTAGGTTTTGCACTCTCTGTTCTATCGGTACCTGGAAAACCTTGCACGGTTTCTCGCGGTACTCCTCAGCAGACATTTGCAGGGAAGACAACCTTTACGCGTTCACCAAACATCGCTTAGTTCTGTCTCGGTCAGGTATTTTTATATTTACCTATGGCATGCCTTGGCCTTATCTCAGTTCTTGTACAATTAAAGAGAGGCGTCAGAGATAGTCATAACCTACGAAATGACTTTTATACAGGCGCTTTTTAAAGTTGGACTAAATACATAAATGAGGGAATGTATATTTCTCAAATACTTGAATTGAACAATTCATGTGATACTTATATTGCAGTCTAGATCATGAAAGATAATACCTTTATTACATTACACAATAATACTTTCGATTTTATAAAACGATATCATCAATTTTGTGGCTTACGATTATATCTGATTCATGGGTTTTAATTTTCGTTATCTTGCGGTGCTTGAGTAATAAATAAAATAACAAAGCATATAGTATAATTTTTAATATTTACTGTGACCTTCAGTACAGTTTAGTCTCTCTTCAAGTAATTGCAACTCAGTACCATCAACTTTGAGGTACAAGATGCAGCTCTGATTAACATTTGTAATGTACTTTAAATAATTTTTGACGTCCTTCAGCTTATGTTTATGTATTTCAGAAGCTTTCTGTATTTATCTTAGAGTCTGAACATATTTGTGACAAAAATTTGCCCATGGTGTTCCATTAAGTACGAATTTTGGACATTAAAGTCAGTCAGATACTGAAAAGTATCGAAAACAGCACCTTCTTAACTTTCAAAACATTTCTATGAATATGAACATGCTTTGCTTGTAGACGCAGCTTCTACTCTTCACTTAGTTTTATCTGAGACGTAAACCCTTCTTTTGTTTCTTATTTTGCTCTTTTAACGAGACCAGATTTTTGCAATTTTTCTCCTTTTTCTAATTTTTAGGCTGTTCATTCACTTCATTTTCTCGAGTTTTTCTCATAAACTATCAAGAAAGATAAACAACCTATTTTCACAGAGAAAATAGTAATATAGCCACAATGAGAATAGTAAGCTTCATAAATACTAGATTATGTGCAAATTCACTAAATCTCCTACGCTTATATCAAGTTTCAACTTTAGTGTTATTATACAAAATTTAAAATAAGCCAATTTATTTTCATTATTAACATTTAAAAATGATTAAATCAAACTGGTTGATATATTTCTTGATATAGTCAAAAGTCACATAACTAATGTGAATCATTTTCCTTGCTTAATTATACTTACCTCATTAGAGTCTGGATCAGAATCATTATGTTATTGGAATGTTCTTGGAATCTGGAACCAGTGTGTTTCTTCTAGGCCATTCTCGTCCAATTGTTCTTTCTATTTCGGCTGTCCCATTCACAAATGTGACATGAATACTTGGTGTAACCCTGTTGCTGTCCTAACAACATGCACAAAAATTTTAAATTATCGCAGATCATTTATGTTCCTCATACTTTGCCTTTTCAAGTAGCAATTTGATATTGTAGTATATACTTAAGATGGATAGAATGTGTGACTA
>BOPP01000042.1:7395272-7415872 GCA_017312745.1 Gryllus bimaculatus
ACACACACTCAAACACACACTCAAACACACACTCACACACACTCACTCACACACACGCGCCACCTTTCACCGGCCTTAAACAGCTCGCACTCGTGCAGAATCTCCTGAGTTAGAGACCGCATGATTAAATTCAGAGCCAGAATTGCTACTATCTCTGCAGCTACTATGCTCAGCAGCGCCGAGGTTTCGAGTCCCGACTACCGATAGCGATTTTTCGACCATGGACAGAGATCTACAACAAATTTAGCTGATGTCTTCAGGAGAAATCGTAGGCATACTGCTTTGATTTGAACCACTGTGGATTTACATGGCTTTCTCGATAAATAACAGGTGAATGCCGGAGTAGTACCTAACATACGGGTCACGAACCGCTCACAATACTTCCTTCCTCGTCCTATCCTCTTGCCCTATTTACACACATACATATAACTTACATGCTCTACGCTACTTCAAGACTCAGGAGTCCAGTCGGAAGATTAGAGCTCATCCCAGCTGCAGGAAAGCCCCGCAGAGGGAGATACTAGGAGAAATTTCGAGAAATCTCCCACAAGCTGACGTTTAGGTGGGCACTGCATCTCACAATCCCGTGGGTAAGGAGAACTGCCACCACCTGAGATAAACATTCACTACACTAACGGAGCCAATGACCATAGCAATTGACTGGCCAGGAAATATAAAATCAATGAATGAATGAAAAGTTGTGGGGTTGGTTTTGCTTTTGTTAAAAAAGCACGACTTATCAAAACAGTAGATCTTTCAGACAAAACCAGTACGTATTTTCAGAACGTGCTTTGCACTTCTTTGTCACACTCTGCTGTATACTATGCTAATGATGCCGTTTGTATCATTTGTTTCTTCTACGTCTTTTCGTTCCATGAAGCCTGCTGCTTGAGGCTTGTAGCTTAATGGAGCACGAAACATTAGTATACTTCTTTCAGGACTCTGGTAGTATTTTTCCAACAACTTTCATTTTAGCCTAATAAAACTACATACGTCTTTTATCTTGTACCAAAACTGATGAATCCGTCGTACGGGAAGCATGGGGGTTAATCAAGTGGGCTTTTCTTAACAATAGTCCGATAACAAGTGATTCATATTAACAAATAACAACTGTAATCTTCTATGACTGCCGAAGTGCATCAGGAGATATGGAAAAATAACGGTTAAAATGTTTCAATTATTACTTATCTATTGCACAATTATTGCCCACTCTGTAACGAACATTGCATAAATACGTTTTCAATTGGTTTTAAAGATGTAAAGTGCTCTTCGTAAGTGAGAAATGAGTAAGTAAAAATAATTAAATCCCGTGAAGTGATCGAGGGACAAAGGAGTCTGAGAAATGAATGCCCACAACTCTACTTAATTATCATTTATCTTAATTTAAGTTTCTATAGCTTATCATCAAGGTCAGGATATTTTTTTTCGTATTCTGTTAATAACATATCGGTTTCAGCTCCATTCAATTTATCACAGATGCATTGTTAATGTTTTGTGCAGATAAGCTAAAATACAGTTTCATTCTAAAGTTTCTATTATACACCTTTCGTTTTCCTAGAGTAATGCTGTGCCGTCCTTAAACATTTATTTAATTAAACGTACTAGTAAAAAAGGAAATAAATTTCGTTATAGAATTTAGCATAAAATCTCTGCCGTAGTTTTCGAAAATTTAGAGAAACCAGACATTCTCTTTCGAATGAAATATTCCTTGAATATTACCTAAAAAACGATAATCCCTAAAAGAGTTTTGTATTTTTTATTGATCATGTTATCATGTTTGCGAGAATAGCAGCATTCTGCTAACAGATGCAGGGAAAGCGTCCATGAATACAATATCAGTTTCATCGGCCTATATTGTATTGTTTTGCTGCAACAGCTATTTTTGTGCTTTCATCTTTTTATTGACAGCTCGGTCTCTGATAATAATATTCTGTTTACGCAAGGCAGCCAAAGAACAAGACCAACCCGACTGTTGGATTTAAATGGATACGAGAAACCAAACAGTCCATGTTCTTCGAGATGGCTTTCACGTCGCATTCAAGTCAACTAGTTGACCCAGGCGCTTAACTGATGACTCACGAGAAAAGGTGGCCAGAAAGCAGTCATTCGATTTATGACTACGGTAAGATATTGGAGACAAGCTCGTCGTGTTGGCTTGTTTCTTCGTGTCAAGAAATAAACACCGCGCAAAAAATCTAAATCTGTCGCGAAATGATGCAACAATCGGTTGGAATGTTGCCTCATCTAAATAGCACAGTAAGAACATCCTGAAGAGATGGTGGGTTAAAAACGTCAATTTTTTGTTTTTGGCGAAATGAATGTATGCGTATTTAAATTGGGTAGCATTGTGTTTTAATCTGACAATTCCATATTAAAATCCCAAATGCATCCATTGACGGGTAATGAAGGTGAAGTCACCCAAGGCACAAAGTCATCGAACGAAGGTGTCTGGTGTGCGTGAATGTTTAAGGGGCCGGGCGGGCCACTTCCTGTTCCTATGTCGGGCGGTGGCGCCGGCGCGCAGTGTGGGGCGGGACGGGACGGGGCGGGGCGCGCCCTGGCAGAGGCTGGGCTGGGCTGGGCTGGGCTGGCCCGGAGACTTCCACTTTCGTTGGGCGGGTGCCACGCGGCGCACGGCACGGGGCGTGGACCCACCTGCTTTCTCTGTCCCTCGGCCCACGTCGAGCGACGGAGACCTCCGCCTCGACACGCCGGCCGACCCCTCGACCCCACCCGGTGATGTCACCGGCCCTTTGGTCTTTCCTTGGTGGTGCACTTCTGCAGCCTTCCTTTGGAACTCTTAAATTTTATTACAGGCTGGCATGGCTCAAGGCAACAACTGTTGTCACAGCAATGTTTCTGACCCGCAGATCATAAGGTTCGAATCCCTTTCAGTTCGAGTTTCGAAGGTAGCGTATTCGTGAAATCATCTTCAGCTCCTTTCTGGAGAAGAATTCTACCTACTAGCCGTTTTCGTCAGTAGTCTTCTTCAGTTTCTCCGTTTAGTACCAGGCTAAAATCGGATCAGTACCTTAAACGGGCAGAGGACGGCGCGACCTTTATTTTCTCATCGATGTTACCTCCTCTCCATTTATACATACGATTTATTTAGTCGTGCACTTGACGGAAATCAGCTGTTACAGTTTCATCCAATAGGGAGCTTACATGTCGCTACAATGACGTCACTATGGCGATGTTCGATCTCTCGATTGGACTAAATCGTGAAGAGTTGGTTTACGTCAAGTGCACGGTTAAATAAATCCTTGTATACTTTTAGATGTACTACACTACCATAAATGTCATGAATACGTCCAATAGGGAGGATTAATGTGTCCTGCTGGAGCGGCGCCCCACGGGCGGAGAGACCTGGAGGGAAAACCACGGAAGCCTTGTACGTCGGCGCCGGATCTCACTTTATAACGGGGAATGAATATTACTGCCTCCCTGTGTACAACACGCACTACACTTACCGTTGTAGTTGACTCGCCCGAAAACGCGAAATAACCTATCAATCAATTAAATTTAATTTTGTTTTTTATGTTCCAAATCTCTACCTATTATTATACTGTTATGAAAACATTAATGATAATTTACATTTAGACACTTTTATAGCATACGTAATATTTTACCTTTGCCTTCCTTGACTCTGTCATCAGTTGAAAACATTAACTTATTTTTGAACGAACATCAGTAAAAATGCTTATATCTGATCAGTTACTAACAAAAATTTGAAGCATTGCGTAGTGTCTGAAGGTTTCTACAGCATGTGTGGTGTCGCTGAAACAAGTGGAACGTAGTATATTTTTGATCATTCTTCACTGACACCTAAAACATCACATTCATGAATGCAGTATTTATGTACATCTACTTGGAATAACGCGCAGTTTCACCAGGACAAGTTAAGTAATTAACGTGTTGAATTATGTGCACTGAAAAAACGTATCTAAAACTCGTAACACCGTTAGCATCGTTCAAATGAACATATTTGTATAAAAAAGGGATTGTAGACTGAACTGACTCTCAATTAATTGATCTATGTGTGAAGTTATGTAATGAACGGTCACATACGTAACTCCAGCAAACTGAAGATTGGAACGTCGATCTCTAAATACCTGTAAGAAGCCCACAGGAATATGTTGGCTACCAATAAGTATTTTTATTGTAGAAATACATTTCCTGTAACAGCCAGCCACCGTTCCGGCTTCAAAGCTACTTAGTTCATACTAATTGTCTTAAGTAATGTTTGAGCTGTTCAAAGATTCGACTATTCTTGGCTGGAATATTGTCGAGCAACCGAATATTTACCGGAAAATTCTGGTTTCCTTTTGCTGTCAGAACAGTTAATTTCTTGAAGGGCGTAAACACCATTTAAGAATTGGCATAATGTATATTATATTAGTTATTATCTCATACTATTAGTTAGCACCAATCATTTCACAAAAAGTTCAAGTTCACACAACGTCAGTAGAGTTAAAGACAGGTAATCATACCACCAAACTTAGAGATAGATATGAAGAAGTACATTTTAAATGAAATAATATTAATAAAGCAAGGAATGAATACGAGTAATGGGAAATTGGAAGTAGACTGATAATTGTATGATCAGGCCTGTCTGTCTGGCTTTAGTGCACGTTGTAATCATTCAGTTGCGTCCATTGAGTACTCAAATGGCGTGGACGTGCAGGTCGATCCACCTGTTCGATCGCTCTTCGACCCCGCACCTCACGCTAACCAAGCCACTGCCTCTGTCATCGCCGCCTCCGCAGCTCCACTTCTGCTGCTTTCCAGCGCGCGCTGCTCAGGGCGCGCGCCGCCCTTGCGTAAGCGCCGGCCAATCAAGCACGCACCATTAGTATGCGTGTTCCGGGTTCGAAAGCGCCGCGCCGCCTCCCGCGGCTGCACGCGCACTCGCCAGCTGCGCGGCGCACGTCAAGACGGATGGATGGCTGCATGCACCGCTCCCATCTTTTCTTTCTTTTTCTCATTTCATTCTTTCTATTTCTCATTTCATTCTTTCTTTCTCCTTTCATTCTTTCTTTTTCACCTTCCATTCTTTCTTTTTCTCCTTCCATTCTTTCTTTTTCTCCTTTCATTCTTTCTTTTTCTCCTTTCATTCTTTCTTTTTCTCCTTCCATTCTTTCTTTCATTCTCTCTCCTTCCTTCTTTCTTTCATTCTCTCTCCTTCCTTCTTTCTTTCATTCTCTCTCCTTCTTTCATTCCTTATTTTTATGTTAAAATACAAATGTGACTTATCTTGATGCATGCTTAAATTGGTCTTCCTCGTTCGTATATTGGATTTGGAACGACATTCTAACACGCGGAACCAGAAGATGTGTGTTCGAGTCGTGCGTAAGGTACGTTTGGTTCCACCACGTGTTTGTGACGTGGTCGACAACTCGTACCTTAACTATTACCACATTATCTCATGTCTCCGTCATTCATTCCTATCAACCCTACCATCGCGCATTGAGTGGAAGACGTTGGCAAACCAGCCTCTATTAATCCCCGTAATAATAATCTGCTAAGTAAAGAGGAAGGTATTGCGACTCACGCATCTTACCTCGTCTGTGTTTGGGCGCATCATCATCACCATCGTAATGCGTGAGTTGTACCGGGTGTGCTAGCGTTTCTAAATGAGTCATTGGCTAAAATGTTTCTTAGATTGAAAGATTCTTGGTTCGAATCTCGGAATTCATTGATTGATTTACTAGTCATTCTGAACGCGTCAACTGCTAAAGTCATTAGTATAGTAAATTTAGGGCTTCTTTTTAGTGCGGGAGGTGGCAGTGATTGTTTTCTCGGTGGATAGCGAGATCTGGTGCCGAACAATCCGTCGGCTAGCGAGGTTTTTCTCAACCAGGTGTCTCCCACCAGCGGGGCACTGCTCCAATCGGGAAGCTCTAAGCGTCTGACTGGTCTCCCGTATGTGCGGTAGTGTAGTGCTCTTAAGGGTACGTGTGTGTATGGAATGCAAATAGGACAAGGAAGAGGAAGGAAAGATCGCGCGCGGTGCTTGACTCGTATGTGACGGTACTGCAACATGAAATCGGAAATATCTATGCTAGTATCCTTCAAAATCATTCCGTTCAAAAAGAAGAACTCGACCATTTGCATTATAATAGATCTTTGAGTGTTACGAGATACAATTGTAAGTCGTAACAAAGTATTAAATAGTAGATTAAAAACAGCCTATCGATTGCCTTGAGTGTTCACATAAATCTTCATACCGAAAACACCTGCTGAATTGAAAACCTATATTTAATAGGCAAATAAGCCTGTTAAATTGAGCGAAAGTGTTCTAAGCTCATTACAATTGATTGTACCATGAAACAATAAGGATAGCATTCGGAATTCAGGAATTCAACAGGCTATGTGAGTATGCAAGTTAAGGAAATGTATACGAACAGTCTATATATTAATACGCTTCGATTTACAATACTGAATGCATGTAAGCAGGTTCCCCAAAAATTATTTAATTTTCTTAGAATACTATAAAGTTCTTTTCAAATTTCGCGAATCGCACAGTATCGCACATTATGATGAACTAAATCACATAAAATGGTTTTCCAAAAAGTAGCAAACACACTGCTCAAGAATAAATAAAACAATATCGTATAACACCGCAATCAATTAAATATCTTCATCATAGCATTCTTCACGAATACTGCAATGACATGATATGGTATATACACAACACAATACTTCTTGGTGATGTCTTAATGGAGAATTCACGCACAGAACGAGAATACGCAGATGCCGTTTAACACAAACAAATTTTTGGATCTTTTTTGATAAACATCGAATGTGTTTCATTATTTTTGGATTTTTTCCTAGTTCCTGGGTAACTAACGAAATCAAATAATCCTCCACGTGGCCGAAGGCTTCATAGTTTTCTTTGAAGTTCAGAGCCCATTGGAAATTAGTAATACAGATGGCGTGAATGTCATAGAAGGCTGTTTGGAGAACATCAGAAAACTCATTTCGTTCCCAACGGGTATGGAATGATGTCAGTGATATTAATTGATCTCAACGCACAATCTTTTGCTGTTTGCAATACACACACTGTGAATAATGGGTTTGACATGATAATGAATTATAATATGTATATTATGTTCGGCCGAATAGTTTTTAAATATACTCCTCTCTCTAGTTACCTCCTGATTTTGAGCATCTTGCATCCCACACTATTTTTGGGTCGTAGTAACGTAAAATGTAATTTAATTTTAATCAATAATTTGTTAAATGAGATGTAATACTCTCTCCAGCACGGCGAAGGCGTGGGGCGGAAGTGAGAGACCGCTACGCGGGGGCAGGTATCAGGCAGCGGATCAAAACTTGACAACCGCAATGCGCTCTAAATTCAGGAGGCGAAACTTTCTCCGACCTCCACCTCCACTACCATTCCGTTTCCACCGATATCACCAAATCTCTACCCGTGCCACTGTGGTTGACCGTTCTCGTCTCTCATTTACCATGGTTCCCGCGACCTCAAAGCATAACGATACAGTTCAGTGTGGCACTTATCATCATAGCACCTAAACACTCGGGGTTCATTTTCAAATTTTGTGATTAGTGATTGCTTTTCTATTTGATGTGGTTATGTATGTATTTTTTGATTTAAATTCTAAGAAATGTTCTTAATAAAAGTGTCGTTTTCAAATGGCTGAAATTGCAAACTCCTGACATATTATTATTTTTCTACTTTACATCGGTGTTCATATTTCTCATGCTTTTCGATATTTTGATTTGTCCATATCCAGTGTCCTCGCGACAAAAATTGTTTCCGGTTCTAGCAATCCATACGCTTTTGTACACCAATGCTATCACCAATTACGGCGGGGTTTCAAAGATCACGTAACCTAATCATGACTGTCATTATTCCGCTGCTTACACTGCTTAATCATTATTGTGTTACTCTCGTCGGGCCCCTCCCCTTGGACACTTGTCTGCAAGGCATCGTTGGCTCTGACAACTGAGGAACCTGTAAGTTCAGCTTGTGGCTGTGGGTATGCCACTCCCTTGCTCTATCTCCCTCTTCCTCGGTTCCCCAATTGTCTGCGCATCTGTTTGGTCCTCGTTTTAGTTAATGGTCACCCGAGTTTTGAAGACATCTTCGGTCCCGCCTGGAATAGAGCGATTAATACATGAAGGAACCACTTTGACATCTACTGCTTGGCCATTGTTGGCAATATAACTGCAAGTTACGTCCATGTACTCGTTTTGTCAGTGCATTCGTTTGCAGTTAGCTCATTTGTAAATAGTTGCATCACTATATCTTGCAATGTCATCAACGTGCATAGCGTTTATTTTTTCCCCGACTTGTCTGAGTGGTCCCTTCTTAGAGTAATTCCTCTATACCTTCAATTCCCTCTCGTTTCATTATTATTGCTCATTCTGTGGACTCCAGTCGTCTGGTCGCCTCAGTGCATCTCGTCTTCCTCGTCGACACAGTCCGGCCCCGACACGTTACGTCGATTTCCTTAGACTTAAGAGTTAACTTAGACTTAGACTTAACTTTCCTTAGACCCTATCAGTCCTGTTGTCACAGTCAGTTTTGTCTGTCCCGTCAGCTTCATAGACCCCGGGTTGGATTTGACTGACGACGGCGCCGTCCGCTATGTTGCCGTAGTTGCTTCTCATTTCACCGGTTTCTTATCCCACGTCGTTCTTCTCTCCCTTCATTTCCCGCGTTCTCGTAGAAACCGCTGTCGCGGTTACCGTTTCCATTATCTTCACTATTGCTTCAGTGTTCAGTATAACCACTGCCGGCGTAACGGCAATTATCACCACCCTAGTGCTGAGGGGCAAGACGTGTCTACGTAAGGTACAGCCAGCGCTTGTGTGCCCCCGGCACCGTCTGGTTGTTGCTGCCTCTAACTTATCAGCTGCGCTCAAGGATCTAGACTACGTAACATATAATTTACGACTTTGAATGGTATGTTTCTCATGTTTTGTTACACTAGACAGGAAAAAATTGAAGTGGTATGTAGAAATTATTTCTTTGAAGTTGTGTCTGCTTGTTTGGGTTAATAATTTCCGAGTAAGATGTAGCACAGTTTAAAGATCAGGTCAATTTACCACAATAAATTTAGAGAAGAAGATTGCTTTTGGCACATAGCCAAGAAAGTTGTATAATAATGTGTTCAGATTATTACGTGACCGAATTAAACGTTCATTACTTGATGTGGGCTGGCATCAAGTCCAAATTTATCGTAAGAATTGAGGATAAAAATATTTTAAATTATGAAATTTTGTCTCTGAATTGCCTGTGAACTGCTGTATTCAATGGCACTACCAACAACTTTTTTATTTTTAAAATGCTGTAGAGTTAAGATTAGTATTATTCATGGGAGTAGTTAACGATAAGAAGTATTAATATTTCTGTTTTCATTAGCCTAATTCATGATATAAAACATTCGACCAGCAATGTCAATATTTGCCTTCCTTCCAATAGTTAGAGCTTCGCAGGATAAGCACAGAAAAATATTGATTTAAAACATTAAAGAGGATAAAGAAAAGTCTAAAGCTATAATTATAACCTTTATACTTATGCAGACACATACGGAAGAGAAAACTCCAGAAACGTTTGCATTCTGTTACCACCTTTCAATGTTTTTACAAATGCTCATCAATTTTCCATCTTTTCAAAACGTTACGAAACTTTGCCTCCGTCTGCTTCCGATCACGAAGCCTGGACATGACGCGAATGAACACTCTACCTGCAACCTCCACCCCGCGTGTATACACGTATAACCGCGCTTTGCGATGGCGCAAGCTCTGAAGAGCATCCAGCGTGCGTGCACGTTCGACGCTCTTCGATGCTCGATGAATAGACCTCCATTTTCCCGCCATTAGGCGCGGCGCCGGGCGGCGCAGGCTAGGCTGTTGCGCAAGGCGGCTTTGGCGAAGTCGCCCCGTGCGCTTTGTGCGAAGCGACTGTCACGCGTGACAGACAGCGGGCGCGTCCACGCCCTGGCGCATTAGTCGGAGTCGCGGGTTCGAGACGCCTTGCGACGTGTTGCGGCACTCGCGGCTTTCTCGTTGACGAGCCTTTAATGTTGAAAGGGAGCACTTCGGCTGAGTTGGCTCAGGGCAACAACCGTTGCCACTGCTGGGTCTTTGAGACGGAGGTCCTAGAAGTCGAGGCGTGTCGACGGTGGATCACTAGCTAGATAGTTGGGTCGAATTCAGTGGCTGTCTGGAGGAGAATTCTAGCGGAGGAACAGTACCTTAACAAACGAGTCTCGGACCGGGCACGAACTTTCCTTCCTCAGTCTTGTCCCATTCTACACACACACATTTCATGCAATACACGTGGTGGGAGACTAGTAGGTAGATAAGATCTTTTCCCAGATTGGACGGTGTCTCACTGCCGGAGATACCTGAAGAGGGAAGACTCCACAAGCGAACGTGTATATCAGTTTCGAATCTCCGTTCTAAAGGGGGAGAAATATCACAACCTCGCCAGATATGAGATGCACTACACTAAGATCTAATGAGCACAGTAGTATCCACAACAAAAATAATCCATTATAAGCAAGTGAGATTAAGTTCGGCGATGGTGATAGTGCAAACGCGAAAGATGCATCGATTCATAATTTTAAGTTTAACTAATTATGGCCAGCTCTTATTGCTGGATGTAATTCACACTTCCAACTCCTGTAAAGGCAAGGTAATTCTTACAGTTTTCAGCACCTTTCAATGCCAAGCTCATTAGAATAATAATAATCTGGTTTTCCTTTCTTCTTCTTCTTCTTCTTCTTCTTCTTCTTCTTCTTCTTCTTCTCGCAAAGAAATGAATGAATGAAATAAAGATGCTTATGTCAGCAGCAACCAAGTAAAGCGTTTTGATTCCCTTCTGGAGTGACTAATGCCTTGAACTATGTACTCGAAATAAAGATAATTACGTATTAAAATGTGATGATTAGTTACAAAAGACAACCGCATGGAGATCTTGGAATATATACTAGTTATAGTTTAGCTTTTACTTCACTTAGACTTTATTCTGTGAAAATTCACACAGATCATCGTACCTTACTTCACTGGAGTTCTATATGCACATCAAACAATTAAAAAGCTAGGTTTTTCTACCTTAATTCATTGCATTTTTTATTTAAGAGTGTTCACTGAGTGTTATTTACTAGTGTTCACTGTTTTGTATCACATAATTTTTGTTTGTTTCTCAAATTACATTGCAATAAGTGTGTTCTATTTTTCACCCAATTTAAAAATAAGGGAAATAACGTTTAATATGTGCTCGTGAGAGATATACGACGGGAAAGAAATTAAAGATGCCTGGCAACAGATTTCCCACCCACAGAAGCAGGAAATATTTAGAATGTTTTAAAAACTCTTGGTATCACACATACTAAAATATTATTTATTTATTTAATAGGTAATTATTACAAACAAATTAGATTACTTGATCCTATGTGGCTAGGCCGAAGGCCTTTAAGCCATTACAATACCTACATCCTTTCGCGTTCTAATCTTTCGAATTCTGGTATTCACCCCAAATGGTCTCTCCATCGCATCAAAGCCGCGGAAAAGAGACCACAAGGTACGGCTCAGGAAAAAACCCCTGAAGGGGGAAAAACCTGCCGTCAGAAGCCGAGTACATTCTAATCTATCCGACATTTATTTTAGCTATTTTATTTTCTGGCGCGGGCGTCCCGCCGTCTCCTTCCAGTGCTTGGCCTCCTCAGCACCTGAAATCAAACGGCGCCACAGAAGATCATCCGCACCAACGCCTCTGCCCTTACATTTTCGATCCCCCCTTCCCTTCACCCCCTAATGTGCTTATTACTATGCCAGTTTTATTTTATTTATTGTACATACTAAAATATGTATATTGGTGTTGTCCAATGTGTTGTCAAATGAATGGGGCAAAAAAATAGAATTAACACAATGTTTTAAATTCCTTTTCCTATTCTCTAATAATCAAATGGTAATATTTATTTCTCAAATTCCTAATGTAGCCAACGCTTATTACTGTTAAACAAATATATAAGCATATTCTCAATACCTGAAGACGTTTTTTCTGGTACTATCTTCTTACAAAAACATTAATCAGTGCTAAACCAAAATAAATATAAAAATCTATTAAGTAAAGTATGAGAAAGGAATAAGAATGTATTATTTAATAATATATTTTTGCAATTGCTCATTAATTTCTTCATTAAATTTGGTGAACTTCATTTGTGGACAAGATGATTTCAAGACACAGCATGAATAGATTCGCCACGAGTTATTTGCATATACTGTACCGAAATGATCTTTCAGAAGGCAGCTCTGTTCCCAAAGAGGTCTGTGTTTTGGGGCCGTGTTGACCGCTGTGCCTCTCAAATTGAATGCAGTAAATGGTTATGAAGTTATAATTACAATAACAGCTTTCACGTTACTCAAGACCAAACAAAGCAAGTTTATATTCATCGTTTTAGAACTTCGGTGAATATACTGTTTCTTTGATGTTCCACGTACGTGCTGTTTGTTTATTTTCAGATCGTCGAGTCCAGAATAAACAAAATTCTTGGATGCGTGTACGCAAATATAGTTTTAGTGTTGAAGGACGGCAAAAGCATAGACTTGCAAGTGTATTCATTTTACGCAGTATTAATCGAAAACAGTTTCAAATAGTTTTTGAAGAACAAAATATTAAAGTAAGAATTGTATTACGAATAATTAGCAAAAAAATACACGTTTTCATCAAGACTTAAATTTTACTTTTTTCCTCATTATTTTTTCAGGATCTATAAAATCAATCCCAAACAGTACATCCTTCTACTTCATTTGTTTCGAATGCTTAGAAATATTTCTATTGTATAAGTAGTATTTTGGGTATTACTTATATAATTTTACTTTTTATTGCTGCATATTCAAATTCATAGTTGCTCTCGAACTATGGCCCGGCTTCTGTGGCCCAGAGCGTCAATGGATGGCACTGCAGAGAATATGACCGGATGATCTTAGGGTCTCGAAGGTGGCAGGATTTTTGGACACCAGCTACAGAGCTAAATCGAATTGAGGCGCTGTCTGGAGGTTAATTCTATCGGCCGGCTGCTCTGATCGGTAGTTTTACGTGGTTTCTCCGATCAACGCTAGGTGAATGCCGGTAACCTAACAAACAGGCCACGGACTTCTCGCGATCTTACGTTCCTCTTCCTTGTCCTATCCTCACCCCTTACTGACACACACACACACACACACACACACACACAGTTACATATACTACACCACCACTCATGCCGGAAGCCAGTCAGGAACCACCAGCTGCCCTGCAGGCACCTGCAGGCGATGCCCTTGTCATAAGAGGCTAATGACCTTTACTTCTAAGCTGTCCGGGTGACGCCGCGTCGTTGGCAGATAGGCCGACGTTTCGCCTGTCATGTCGCAGGCTTCTTCAGGGTAGTGACACGGTAAAGCTCCGCCTTCGGTGTTATATCTATTTCAGCCTAGGAGCTCGGCTGAAACGTCGGCCTCTCTGCCAACGACGCGGCGTCACCCGGACAGCCTAGAAGTAATGGACTCGAGCTGCGGAAGCCTACGTGTACAGCTAATGACCTTAGCAGTTGACGTGCCCGGAATCATTATCTGGAGAGAAATGTTTAGTTTATACAATGTATCATGTAGTAGATTCAACTAGACGGTATAGTACAGTTTGGAAGAACAAAATGCTTAGTCACGTTCTCGAAACTATTCTTTAATTAAACACACTAATGCACGTATAGTAACGTTCACCAAACAGGTCATGCCCGTGACGAATGGTATCTTGTGGAAATAACTAAAGGAATCGTTGCGTTGAATAATACTTTGAGTAATGTTTACTAAACACATTGCAGTGAAAATAACTAAACGAAACGTGAAAGGGGAAACTTTCTTTCTGTTCCTTCAGGCAAGTTGCAACTGGAGTTCCGGAGCGGTCACCCATCCTACGGCTCTGTAGACTCGTCCTTCCTTAAGCTCGATTACCTGACGGACCGTAGCTGAGCAGAACAATTACGAAGGTAGGCTGCCGACATTTGGCTACCGGCGGTATTTTTACTATTAGTTTAGAATATAACATGCTAATTGTTTAAAATCAATAGAATACTAAACACGCCATTTGTATAGCGTATAAATAGAGTTTAGTAGTGTGACGGCATGAAACGTAAATCTCACCGAATGCATTTTATCTACGAAACAAGTATATTTCTCTTTATTCATTCACTTACGATTTTGAATTGTCTGATTTACTAAACGAAACTAAATCATGTTTAGTGAATCTTACTACATGAATAATTTATTTACTACATGATCGCATACTAAACATGTTTAGTACATTCTACTAAAACATTTCTCTTAGTATCGATCGATAAATCGATTATAAGGTTTCTTAATATCCTATAAATTTTGTTGGTAGAGTCATTTGTGCATTCAACTTTTTCGGGGCTCGTGAAGCAGGGCGAGTGTTCCCGAGGATTGAGTGTCATCTCTTTGCTCTCACTATAATCTTTTCGAGCGTCACAAGGAAACGCCCACTAAAATTCCTCAACCTCGCCAGTATCGTTATCACGTAAACAAAAGTTGACTAACAAATTTGTATAAAAAATATTTTGTGGAATCTGACACCTCTTAGAAATTGTGTTAGTTGAGAGAATTCCATTTTCAGAAAAAAAAATTGTCAGGAAGTTTTTCACTTAAAAAATATATTTGTGTTGTAAAAATAATTCTGCTACTCGGGCGTTGTTGAGCTGTGCCCAGACGCGACGCCAGCGCCGCGAGGAGGGCTGTGGGTCGTTCGCGCAGCTGCGCCGCGGGCCCCCCGCCGCGCGAGGGCGCGCGGGACGAGATGTGGAAGGCGCTCGTCGCCCACAATCCAAATACTTGCGTTCGGCTCCCGCTGAGCCAATACCCGTGTTTGCCGCGCCTCTTGGCGAAATACCTCCGCGGGAGGACCTCGCGAGTAGCTTTGTCTTCTTCCTCGAAGTCGCGCGAGTGGACACAGGAGGCGGCTTGCGAGAGAATTCGCCAACAAGTGAGCTGCGCGGCGCTCGACCCTCTGTGAAGGAGGCTGCAGGTGAAAAGGGAGGTCAGGGAGGGTTACGGAGTTGGAAAGGGAGCATCTTGAACAGGAACAGAGAAAACGTCAAGAAGTTCTGAATATCGAACGAGAACGTGAAATGGAAATGGGGAGTGTTCCATCGCTACTTTTACTTTGCCTGATTTTAGTTTTTACTTCTTTTACCACTAATGGTGAATTTTTCGTTGAAATATGGTAATAAAAATATTATTTACAACAACAAAAATTGTAGTATTGCTTAAACTACTGTGATATAAATACTTTATAAATTTCGTATCATCTTACAATTGAAGTTATTGCAAAACTTAATTTTCTTTTTTTATAATTATTTAATTCCAACCTGCCAGATTCAAGGTGTAACATCACTACCGAAGAACCTCCGGTTAAGACGACTGCGTAGACGGCCCAAACTGCTATTTAAGCCAATAGTTTACTGAACAAATATTTATTAATTAGAAAGTTGCGTGATTTTGGAGTTTTGAATTCGTTGAAAGGGGATACTTTGTCACAAATTTAATGGCAACGTAACTATAATGAAGATAGACGTGCTTCAGAACTGGTGAATTCTTGTGAATCGCCCGTTCTGAGTGATCCTGATTTCTGAGTGATCCCAATTTTTGTTGTACATATGGTTCAGTCTTTTTTGTTTAGAACAAAGGAATCCTGCCAGACCAAAGTAACCTGGTACCTATTCTAATGGACTCAATCTTTGCATAGTTCTGACTTTTCATTTAGCTATTATCTCTTTCAAGCATTAGACGTTAAGTTCCATTTCTTGCTTGCGGACTTTCATCCCTCCTTCCTTTCATTCCCTTGTAAAACTTACTGATGGCACCCCAGGGTGCACGGACAGGAAAGTAGCTTTTACTCTCGTGCTAATCGATCTTCTAGCTCTTCTACGTTTTGTTTACCATACTTCAGAGCGCTTTTTATTTATCGTACTCCAGCGTTGGCAAGTTCTTCTGAAAGAAAGGTCGAAAACAAAGAATGAAAACACAAACAGTAACAGCAGATCTGCAGTTTACATAGGGTTTGAGATGCGTGACTTTCTTCGCAGAAGTTTCCCATTGCGAGGGACTGGGGTTGGGGCGGCGCCGGTTGAGGAGGGGATTTCCCGGCGCCGGCGTTTGCGCGCGCCCGCCTGTTGCCGGAGCTGCTGGGCCGACTTCCAGCGACTCCCCCGAGTTCCTTGTGCGCAGCGAACAAACTCCGCGCTGGGGGGGGAGGGGGCGCGTGCTGCGGCGAAAGTAAATGTGCTGTAACCGACCTGTTCCAGCGGCGACCCGACCTAGCCGCGTCCGCTGCGCCGCTCCGTCCCGCTACCCACCGCCCCGCTCGCCCCCTCCCAAACCCCCCCGCCCCTTCCCGCCCACCCGCCCCCTCCCTCCCGACCCAACCACCGTCCCGCCTCGCCGTGCTCCATCTCGCCCCGCCGAGCCCGTCCAGACCTCACCACCGCCACATCCCACCACGACCCCGCCACACCTCGCTACGCCCCGCATCACCTTCGCACACCCCGCCACACCCCCCACACCCCCGCCACACCCCGCCAACACCCCACCGCACCCGCCCAACACCCGCACACCCCGCCGCACCCCGCAGCGACCCCGCCACACCCCCGACCACCACCCTCCCACACCCCACACCAGCGCCCACCCGCCTCCCGCCCCGCCCACGGCCTGCGCCCCCCCCCGCTCCGTTCCCGCCCGTGCCGCCCGTCTCACGCCACCCGCCCCACCGCCTCGTCACCGGAGAGGTGACGGGGGAGGGGCACAAAGTCGACTTAGTTCCGGGACATTAGCTCCTCAGGCCGACGTCGTCTCCTCGTCCGAAGAGACCTTCCTTTTCAGCTCGTCGCTCGAGAAGGGCACGACTTGCTCACGCAAGAATAACTTTGCAACTTCTTCTTCGGCGTGTGTGAATGCGCGCTGGTATTTGTGTCTGTGTGTGTGTGTGGAGAGGGTAGAGTGTAAGGATGTGGAGGAATTTCGGCGGCACGCACGCTTCGTGAGAATCTTAGAAACGCGTCCAGAATTTCAAAGGTCGAAACTTCCATAAATTAAATTTCACAATGTTACAGTTGGAGAGATAGATCTTCTTTATTCACAGAAAATGATGTACAGCTCTTTACTCTCGTTCCTGCTTTCATTGTCCTAATCTGATACGGGGCTTTCATTTTCAAAATAAAATAGAGAGAAAAATCGGTATCTTCTATGAAGATTGAATTGCAACTCCCTCAAGCAATAACAAATATTATCTTCACAAGAATTATGTATCTTTAATTATTCATTTTTGAAGTGAATTATTAACAGTTTGCATTCCTCATTTCTGAAATATCTAGAATCTATTCCTCTTGATACAAAGATTTTTGTGATAAAATTTAGCTCTATAATTTTCTCTGGAATTTTGATAATGGTTGATAAAAGTCCTTATCTTCTTTTATCTTTTTTTATAGTCTGTCACATAATATCTCACTAGCCCCACTATCCTTATATTTCAAATCAACAGTTACATTTTGTGTTTCTATTACTAATGTCATTTATTCTGAAACGTGTCATCGATCGCGAACTCGACTCGTAACGAATGCAACGGGAGGAATGCGGAGGAATTTGCAGTCGTTCTGAGGCACACAAAACGTGTTTAAAGAGACCTGACTACCTGACACTATTAATTGGCTTGAAGTTACCAGGGAAGCTGGAATATTTGGCATAATTACCAAACAGGAAAAAAATCCAATCTTTTTTTCGTTGTGCAAGATTAGTTTTTTTTTCATTCCCGAACACGTGTGAATTAAATTTGATGGTAAATGGGGGAATTATATACAAAGATTTTAATAAAATTTTAAGATGAATGTATATATTTAATTAAATATGTAATCGAATATTATTTAAGAATGAGGTACTAAAGCTAAACAGTTTAACTGAAAACTATATCAGTTTCTAACGTTTCCATTTTTTGAATTACTTTATCAAAGGGTTACAAATATTGTGTTTCATATTTGTAGAATATGAGTGTAATGTTTTTCCTAAAATTTTTAATACTGAATGGATCGACAAAAAATACTAATTGTTTTTGTTAGTAATGTAATCGCTCACTAAAACATTAGTGGAAGATGATTGTAGAACATTCAACACAAGTACTGTGTAGTTTTTTAGTATAGTAATATTTGAAGGAAATGTATTTCACTTTGATTCTATTTTAATCTTATTATTCTGTAAATCATGAAAATTGTTTTTAATGTCATTCATTATAAATATGTTTTTTTAACTCACAGCTAAAATAAAATAAAACAAAATTGGATCGACACTGAATTACAGACGTCGTCAATTTTGAACTAATTCTCAATAGAGAATCTTCAAGCAGTAAATATTTCATATCTTTTGTCTCTAACAACGGGTACAGCAACCGGTACTATTTTTGGACATCAATAGATAGGCGAATATTGCTTATTTGTATTCACGCACGTAGTTTTTCCATCCTTTTAATCATGAAACTGTCAGTTAAAATCTAGTCATACAAGAGTGTTTCATATCTGAACATTCAGTGAAAGCTTCTTTTCTTTAACTCACCTCCTTTCATATTTTATAAAAATAGAAGCATTGAAAAATGATTATTCATATCAGATCGTTAACAATTGAGACCATTTGGATGTATCCACAATGAAAAATTTTTTTGTTCAAACTCTAAAATATTGGTATTGGAGATTATACCAAGACGGGCATGTCCAAGAGAATACATTAGATTTAATTGAACGACGTAATGACCACGTTGTGTGGGTAATCTATTATCTCGACTTTTTGACAATCTTATCGCATCACTATTCTATGCAATTCGATTGTGATTGTGGTGCCGTGATGACCTGGGGGAGGTTGGCGGTAAACAGCTGTTCCGAAATATCAGATTAACATATGTAGACTCCTTTAGGTCTTATAAGATATTAATCGGAAAAAGAGTAAGAATAGACACAAAATATTGAAAAATTTTAATACAAGTATTGCGAAACCTAACTTCACTCGTGTGATGGTCATTTGCAGTCGGACTGTGCTTAATCAATGCCATCTCAGCCACTTATCCGCTGCCTGAACCCTGCATGCCAGATTTCTCGCTAGAATTTAGTCCAAAGGTTCAACAGCCTTTTGATTTCGTTGATCATGATAAAATGCTGCATGAAACTTAATGCAATACTCATTACACTATTTTGTGTATTTCATGTTACGCTCATCTGAAGTTTACAACTCTCACTCTTTCCTCGCTCGGATTGTAATATATTTTACACTGATGTATTAATGTCCATCATTAAATCATTTCTTCATAGTACACTATTATTTAACATATGTATGCAAAAGTGAATAAAACTAGACATAAACAAATGAGAGATTCACTTTCTACTGAAAAAAAAATCCTTCACACGTTCCATCGCGAAAAGGCGCATTAATGTTTTGCTGAACATTCATTATCCTAAACCACTTTACACTTTCTTTCTCCGTTGGGGTTAAAAAACGAATGCGGAACAAATTACCACCTGTAAGGAGATTACTGTACGTTTTTCATAACTGAAGAAACCGCTATAATTTAACTAACAGAGTAAGTCTTTTGTTCATGGTGTTGAGGAGATGTAGGTAAAACTGTTACTCTACTAAGTTGACTCTCATTCTTCGGGGTTAAGTACTTCCTCCATGACGAAACTTTTTTAAAGAATGCCTTGCCTCATATTTGCATGCCTCATTGTGTTACGTAAGGCGGCCGCCAGAGATGTCTGGGCTGCACGGCGCTTCGAGAAACTTTGGGGCGTTGGCTTCGCTCGCCCGCCCCCGCGATAGGAGAGGGCGTGTCCGAGGGCGGCACCGCCCCGCGCCGCCCACGCTCACACAGCGCCGCCATCTTGGCACGGGCGTACACCGACTGCATCCCGTAGTCACGTTTTACTTAGTCGTTTACCTATCTCCCGAAAAAGGGATGGCCCGATTGCATCCCGCGGTCAACTTTTCCCAAGCCGTTTACCTACTTTCGCCAATGGCATAGCCCGACTGCATCCCGCAGTCGACTTTTCCTATGTCATTAACCTTCCTTCCCCGAAATGGATATCTTGTCTGCATCCTGTTCCGTTTTCCACCATAGTGAGGATTGAGGTCTACGTTCACCGTGGCTGCTTTGTATAATGCTTGTCGATTACAATTGATCCACTTCTCTTTGTTTTTAAGAATCATTATCATATCCTATTAGGTCACTGCCAACTTCGAAAACCACCGCTTAAAAGTTTGTGTAAACACAACTTGAAACCTCATATCCCGACCATCAGTGTTCGAGATTTTCTCTGCGCTGGTGAGGGAGCATCTATTTGTGCTGCTTATGGATGCAAACTTAACAAATATTTTTACTCCTTTCGAAACACCAGATGAGTGAAATGGCATGGAGTTCTCAGGTAACGAAAAGTGAAATGGGTTTATGTGGGAAGCGGAGATGAGTGAAAACTGACCGGAGGATGCAAACGGGCAATACCCTTTGGCAAGGACGCCTTCTCTGCATATATATATATATATAT
>BOPP01000042.1:7437465-7455724 GCA_017312745.1 Gryllus bimaculatus
CCGGAAAAGAGGAAATTTTTGGAAAAAAAAAAATAAGTCCCCCCTCCCCCCCCCCCCCCCCTGCTTTTTAATAAAGTTAAAGCCGTCCCCGATTTTTGCGCAAAAGTAAAAAAAAGTTATGGTCCCAGCGGGGCCCTGGTCTTTTAAATCCGCGACAAAAGGCCTCTTAGCTCCCGAAATTAATCTCTCCTAAATGGGGTCATTATGTTGGTAGCAAGGAAGTTCCTCGGTACACACAGGTGCTTCGCCCCACTTGGACTTCGAGCCGCGTCGGCAAGGTGATTGGCCAGCGTTCGGCGGACGCGAGACTTTTTGGGGCGCTCCGGCCTGGACGCAACAAGTGGAGCGCACGTCGGCTTTTAACACTCGACTGTGCGCGTCGGCGGCGGCCGCTACTCCTCTATCCGCTGCCTGCCGCGCCCCGCTCAAGCCCCCGCCGCCCCACCCGCCCAGGTATCTTACACAAACGTTCAAGCTGGGACAAACGCAAACTCCGACAAGTGTGGTAAGGTAGTTACAGTATAAGAAATGAGTGTGTGTGTGTAAGCAAGGGGTGGAGGATAGGAGAAGCGAGAGGACGGGGAAAGATCGCGCGCGGTCGCTGGCCCGTTTGTTTGTGTTCTGGCTCGGCTTCCGCCTGGGTGTACATCGGAACAACCACGGCAAAACTACAATGACCGATCAATCAGCGCTGATGTAATGATCTTCCAGACAGGACTGAATTCGCGGCTTGTGAATAGCTTACGACGCGATCTAGTTAGTGTCGAAAAGTGGAGCCCAAAGATCCTTTCACTCAGAAGACCTGCAGTGAATAGAGTTCGATGCCTTGAGCCGGTTTACTTGTTTGTTTCATGCGTGCCGGCTTTAGCCCCTCTTGAGTCCATGCGCGTCGCGGCCGCTGACCGTGAGCAGCCGCGGGCGTCTGCCGCGCCGCGCGGATATCGAGCAGCGAAGAGGCGCGGGGCATGCCGGTCGCGTCGCGCGCGTCGCGTCGCGTCGCGGAGGGCAAACGCGCCGCGGAGGCTGCGCTGGCCCGGGCACGCCGGCTGACCTACCGAGCGCACTTCGGACGCCGGGCGACTGGCAGCGGCACGCGCACGAAGAGCGGCGCGGGCAATGGCACGTGCATGCGTGCTCCGGTCCTTCGGAGCACGCCCCGTCCCTGCGCTCATGTCGTTTCCTTAAAGGCTCATAGACCGGCGCGGAAAATCGCAGGCCTACGCGGAATGGCCGCAGCGGGACATTTTCGCGCTCGTGTTGCCCTTATGAGCACTCGAGGCAGGCAGGCGAGCGGCCGCGGCAGCGGATGGGCAGCGTTTTCTAACGGCTGCGGTTTTGGAACGGCATTAGACGCATTTCGTCGCTGCCGCTGCGAGTTTCGTGAAGTCCACAGCTTCAATAGTCGTCGTTCCCCTGCGAATGAGCTGCTATCGGATGCGGAAACTGTCAATCGCTGAGTCCGTAATTGACGCTCCGGTGTGAACGGTTTCGCGGATTCCCGCCGCCGCGTCTAGCGCGGAGCGTCCACGCCGACCCGCTGCGGATCTCCCGCGCCGGGGTTAACTATGCGGGGCAGTTGCTTTGGCGTCCGCCGGAGGAAAAAGGGGTTCAAACATCCGCTCTCCATGTGGAATATGTGCTGGGTAAAGCGGGGCAACGGCAGGTTTTGTCCGCGTTTCCCCTTACCTCTCATTCAATCTCATTTCTTCATGATCATTACTCATTACACTAATTTTATCAATGTAGTTACCACCCTTTGAATACCACTGGCAATGAAATTTACAATCGTTTGATACAACTATAGCTGAACTGCAATGGCAAAAAACGCTAATGCTACATTTTAATTGGGTACGTGCCTCCACAAACCTCCATCAAAATTGGCGGCCGCGAATGTGAGCCAGTCTTGCTCCCCTCCATCGTAACTTCTGGTATTGCTCACGCGTTTCATATCAGTATCAGTCGTGCTTTTAGAACTATTTGCAGCGTCTGGCTATGACATCAAACAAATACACAGAATGGTCTTTTCTCACAACCACTTCGCCCAACGACTTACCCAATTCGGTATTCCGTAACACTAAATTTGGCGTAATGCCATTTTGCGTAAACTTGGATATGGAATAACAATACTAAAGGGGGATACTCAATTTACATACAAAAAATACAAAATTATTTCATATTATTCATAATTATTAACATACAAAAAGGAAATTCTGATTTTAACATAAATAATCAATGTTTTAAAGGTTATGAAGAGGCTCTTCTTTAACTTTAAAAACAAATTTTTGGGCAGCATGTTCTTTTTTATTAACATATCGGTTACCCGTCTGGAAAATAATCATTTATATAAGGCTGAAAAAGTTAAGTTGTGTAGAACATTTCCGTATTGTAGGAGCTTTAACACACGTTTCCGTGAAACGATAAAGTGATTTTGGTTGTATGCCTTAGGCAAATAGGACGATGAGTGGTTGATATTGAGTAGTTTGTGTAGGTGATTCCGGCGCGTCGAACAGCGAAGGTCATTAATCCTGTAAGTGTAGTGCAGTTTACTACGCGGCGAGGGTGGTTATGATCTTCTTGCTGGATGGTGATATCTGGCGCGACCTGCACGTCGGCTTGAGGGGTTTTCCCACAATGGTATCTCCCACTAGCGGGTCACACCCTATCCGGAACAAAGCTCTATGATTTCCTACTGTCTCGCTGAGATGTAATGGTGGTGTAAGGCATGTAAGTAATAATTGAAAAAGAACAAGGACGATAGCGCGGGCGGTCCTTAGCTGTTTTGTTAAGCAGTACTAATCGGCAATTCACGGACTGGTGTAGGATCGGGAGAATAACGGTAAAATAGATCCAGAGCAGGCCAGGCGCTAGACATCCTTCTGCCAGACAGCGCTGAAATTCGACCTAGGTAGGTATCAGATTGCTCTCACCGTCGGGACTTGAAACTAGGTCCTCTCGGTCAGAGGCAGCTGGGGGGCTATCAATTGATGGCTGAGCTACCTAAATAGTTTTTAATAGAAGAGTTACCGGTTTCATTGATTACGATTTTCATTATTAGCAGCTTCTTAACTCGAATTGAATACTTTTGTTCTTACCATCGGTTTCGGATATTATAAAACAATTCGGAAACCGTCTCCAAAGAGTATTCACTTTGTGGAAAACCGGCGGTTCTCTGACATCCGCTGTTTTAAACGTTGTTGGTGTAGAGAAGGTTGGTTATTGGAACAACTTAGTGAATGTTGAACTAGTTTCTCAAAAAACCGATTGTAGCAATTTTGTGTTCGCTCGTAAAGAACCGCAACGTACAACAAAAATGTTCTCAAGTATTTGAACCCTGACCCATTTCAAACACTGGGACATTTTTGAAATAGCCGACAAATTATTAATATATTGCTAAATTCATGTACAATAATCTCTTCAATTATACATTGATTTATCAATGTTTTAAATCTAGGTCCCACGATTGACTCCTCGCCCATTAGTGTCTCCGAGTTTCCGAAATGGAATGATAGAAGTTTCTAAATACCGTTGATGAAAACAAAAGTAACAATATGACCCTTGAAATCATTACAAATCTTTCGACAGTCTCGGCGTAGTGGTCACAAACTAGGCCGCAATTTTCTTCTCTGGTGACTGCAAGTCGGAAGCAAATATTCGGAGCGCCAAAGACTGTGGAATACGCTTTCACTTCGTGGCAGAACGCTTGATAGTTCTCATATAGGAAGCAAGATGTGGTCTTATGATACGCATATTAGATGCGTCTACGATGTAGGAACAGTCCTTGTCAGCTCTGTATGTAGACTTTCTTTAGAAATCTGGGAAGAAACAGAAAATTAAAGTTTTTGAGACACAAATATTAAAAAATTCAAGAAACAATGCTTAGATACAATACTTTTAATCGTCAAGTTTGAATTTAAGTAATTTGGTGGTTTATCTGTTTGGGTGGTTTATATAAATACATTTATAGAAAGGGTACAAACTAATTTATTTCTGGCACGACATCGCTTGGATGAGTTTAAGTTTCTCATCGTAAAGAATGGATTGAAAAATGCGGACTCGTCGTATTAGTGTGTAAAATGAGAAATGAAACTTCCACAACTTAATGAAAAATATTTGGGGAGAATAGTGTGGTAAACATGTTTATTATTATGTTCTTTCATTTTTAATCGCATTTTATTCGGCAAAAACTCATTAACCTCTAAGCGAAGTATTGATTGAAGACTCAATTGTTTGTACAGCCGATCTGGATCTGGGTACCAACAGTTAGTCATACAAAACAGACTGAACTATAGAATTTAGAGACTTTGAGATCGCTATTTTTTGGCTCAATTTAAAGAGAATAAAAATAATTTATAAACCAACACGTAATATTATTAATGGGGTTAATATAAAGTTACTATAGCAATGGAATTAAATTGTATTTTTACTCTCTCCTCACAGGAAAACTATTTTAATTTTTCCCACTGTGTTGTACGCAACCACCCGGACATCCATTCGAAACGATGTTCGTAGCAATAACGTCATCTCATATCAAATTTGACGCACTACTTCATTGAGTTGAAAACACGGTTTATGTCCTTATGAATGCAATGCTTGAAACTGTAACTACGCTTTCGATGAATGATAACGGTTTCTTTAGAAAGTTTTTTTTTTGCAACAACCGTATCGTGTTTTAAAAGGGAAGTTAATTTTTTCAGCAGATTCTAAGATGTAAGCCGGATAAATGCCTGATAACAACTTGGTTATTTTCATGACCATGTAGCATTATTTTTAACTGAAGATAATTAGAAGGGCGAGATATATAATCACCAGAGGCAACGTTCAGCGAGGAATCGAGTCCATTTTAGAAAATGTCATACGATATTTTACAAATCGGTATTCTTTGGCGGATTTTTTCGTAAAAAACAACAATTTACACGTATTTTTCGTAAATATTAAATACACCAGTAACTCATATTACTTATTTATCAATCAGTGTCCCAGCGTGGGATTGTTGGTATAGTAATAAAAAAACTGAGCACACACATTGCTCAGAACAATAAATTAAAAACTCTCCATTTGTAGCATTTTGGGCTGCAACTTGATATGGGTATATATGAGATTGATACATTCCGACACCGTGGGGTGCCAATCACGCACGAAGTTTGAACACATCTAATATTTTTTTCAAAAAGGATGATGGTTCTTTGTTTAATTCCACTAGAATGGCGTTGCGGTACATCAACTTATAAACTTTGTAAACGCGATTTACCTATGAACGGGGGTAGAAATGGGGAATTGTTCATGATGGACAAGAAATGCACAGGAAACACATTTTCTATTTAATTTGATACTCGCAGAAATTGATCTGGCTGTGGCCTCCATCGGGGATTGCAGCAACGCTAACTCTGACTGGAGGACGCCACTTGAATTTAATATTAGCTGAACATACTCTTTGTAGCACTCAAAAGCATTTGAAATGACAACTTTTAATTAAAACCGCCATTGGTTTATTTTAGGATCAAAAGTATGAGGGTCAATAAAAAAAAAGGATTTGAAGCATTGATCTTACTCCTGGCTAGGTTTCCAAAAGCGATACATACATCTAAATGAGTGAGTGGTGTTTCTGTTCGCCGGTGATTTTCCATCAAACTTTGCCCGTTACTCCCAACAACACGGGTAGATCGAGCTGACCGGGCGGGTGCCCTGAAGATTTGGGTCCCCCGGAGACAACGTGAAAAAAATATACGTGTGTTGACCAATAAGCCACATTTTCCAAGCAATTTTGGGATTTTTTGGCAACGGCAGTTTTCCGGTTTTCCTCCATCCAGTTCATTATCGTTTCTAACCCAATCTTCTGTCAATAGATCTTTGCTCGGGTTCGAGAAGGTTTTCTCGAAATCGCCAGAACCACGGTAGTTCTTTTGCGAATGACGCGATCTAGCTCCAAATAATAATGACGTCAAATCCAGAATCAATAAGGGGGAAATTCCTGGTGGCGGTTTACGAAACACATCCATTGACACACTTACCGGGACAGAATCAACTGTTAATTGTCTATTGAAATTTCCGATTGATTGAAGCCAACCCGTATTCCCACAGCTCCAATAAGCGTTGCGGACAATTGGCTCACCTGATCAACGGCCAAATTTGCCATCAGAGCCAGACTTTTCCCGGAAAAACTCATTTTGGGGATGTGATTTGGAAGCAACAATAATTAACGCGAAATGTGAGAAAATGCTGCTTATTCAGTTCTTTTCCCCATATTACTATAATTTGCTCCTTACATCAACAGAACTGCAGTTTGTGTGGCGTCCTGGTTTCCCGATGACATCAACAATACAAGGACAGTCGCTGGGCTTTGCCGGATTAAATTCCAGAAATGCACGTTTTTTACCCTTGGTCCGGCTAGCTTTAATCCAGAGAACAAATTCTAAAAAATTATGTTCCATCTATACACTGCATCAGAAAATACACAAAATATTGTTTATTCATTTGTGTCATGCTAAACCGTTAATATCTGGCAGATCAACTCCTTACCAGATTCTGCTAGTACTTTCTAGGTGCAGTTCTTTAACACTCAATATTATCAAAAAAGATCTCTTCAAAGCAATAATAGCGATATAAAGTTGGCAGCGTGGTCTCGCCTCAAACGGTCTTGCTATCGGTGTCGCCAGGTGCATCGTAAGAATGGTACACTCAGTATGAGAATTCTGTCGGTGCGTTGCATAATGAATCTTTTCAAATATTAGCATTATTGATAAATAACACCAATTTTGCATTTTTGTTTTATGACTGGTTTCATTGGTGTATTTTTCCCTACTTTCTCGGGGATGTCGGAAAGAAACGATTCACACACTCATATCATCGGGAGGCTGTTTTTTTCTCTTCATTTCAGGCCGGCAATACGAAGTTGGTAATTATCCGCTCACATTTTGTTTGGCCATCATTTCAGCTAGAGGAGTACGGGGGAAGAGATATTCCTCGGCCAGGGACTATTATATTGAAAATACGTTGATGTGTTTTTCGATGTAAATATACATCGATTTACATAGTGGTACTTCAAGGTCAAGTTGGAAAGGAGAAGAGAAATAGTCATCCAATCGGAGCCCCAATACGAACAAGTTAGTAAGTGGAAAAGTTTAGTCGATTGATGGCCATCTCCCCCTAGGACCAGCCGTGATCTTCGAAGTGCCCTATCTTTAAATCGGAAGTATAGTTTCTATTATACGGACATCACTTGTAGTTATTAGAATTTTGTCAACACGTCGTCGCTACGTTTTATCTCAACTAATGTTCGCAAAGAGTAGGAGTACGAGAAAAGTATCTCCGGGGCCAGAAATCGTTGCGCGTGTTAATAACTGCAGATCGCAGGGCAGCGGGTACGGGGGGTCGTGCGGCGGGGGCGGCAGGGGCCTTGGGAGGCCGTGGCTGGCGGTCGCGCTTCCGCGGCGCGTGAGCAGCGGCGACGGCGGCCCGTGCCGCGCCGCGCTCGCACTTGCGCCACGCGCGCAGGGGCTGCGTGCCGGCCGGCCGCTATGGCCGCGCGCCGGAACTGCGCGCTCACGCTTTGCGCTCCCATTTAGCGCCTTGCGGAGACCTCCGCATCGCGTCGCCATCGACGCGTTGGGCACAACGGGCTCACGTTAGTGTAATAGTCTGAACCGGAGTGGTTTCCTTTTTCTTTATCTTCCGGTCTTCTTCTTCTTCTTCTTCTTCGTCATCGGTCGTCGTCTTCTTCATCGTCTTCTTCTTGTCGTCGGCCGTCTTCCTTCTTTTGTCGCCGCCGTCGTCTTCTTTGTCGTCGCCGTCGTCTTTCGGTCGTCGTCTTCGGCGTCGTCGTCTTTTAGATTGCTTAATTGATTAGTGATACTGGCACGTCATCTTACAGGGGTCATTGGTCCAGTAAAGTGTGGGTGCATGTTTTTTGCTCTTGGACGTGTTCTGTGATCTTTCTCCCACTGGTATGGCAAGATCCAGCGACGCCTAGCCGTCAGCTAGCGGGATTTCCCAACGCAAGTATCTCTCACAGCGTAACCGCCGCCTAGACCAAAACAAACACTAAAATTCCTGACTGGTCCTCACATGTGAGATATGTGTAGTGCAGTGTTAGTGTTGTGGGTATCTGTGTGTGTGTTGTGTAACGTACGGTTGAGGATAGACAAGAAAGAAGAAGGTAGGATGTCGTGATTCGTAGCCCGTTTGTCTTTAGGTGTTGTTACTTCTCCGGCATTTGGCCTCGTGATGATCAGCAGAATCCACGAAAAACTAATAAACAGAGCAAAGCCGCCGCTAGAGTTTTCAGGAAGCGAGTGAACTTTCGATCCTTCTTCTAGCGTCTTTTACCCAGCGACACCCGGCTGAACCATTACGTACCGGTGCGACGGCATTTGGGAACCTTAGCACTCAGCCCAACCACTTTTTGGCGGGACTCTCCTGATCAGGGGGGTCATCATTCACGCGACATTACGACATTCGTGACATGAGGGGACAAAGAAAGAAACAATGCAAACCTGGACTGGAACTCCGCGACACTTCGGATCGAAAGCGGTGTCCTTTGTACACGCTTCTGAAGGTCGGCGGAAAGAGGTTTTTAACTGTTTTTTAATAAATTTATGTTTTTTTATACATTACTTCGCTTGTTTTTACTTTCGATACACAGGCTCGATTGGCACTGCCTGACTATTCTGTATTGAACAGGATTTGTCATTATGAGCGAAATAAGAAAAGTTAATCATGCTACGCAGTTCTCTTTTGAGGGAAATATGAAGAGGGAAAGACTAAACAGAGTCAAGTTAGACGTTAAATTAATTAGTCAAATTATAAGCCCGAATACACTAAAGTTAGATAAAAAATAAAATCTTGCATAAACCAACGGGCAGTTGTTTTTTTGGGCGTTGGGTTTTCGCCGGGGCTCGAATATTAGAAACCTTTATAGCGGGCCCTTTTGTTGCGTAAAAACTATAATAAATCTACTATTTAAGACTCGATACCATCACAAACATTCATCGAACACGCCTGATTTCCCCAAACAGACGAACTCGTTTAAACTTATGGATATCCCTGTGTTGCTTAACTCCTTAGAATTTGTAATTTTTGGCCACTAACAAAGGACGGATAGCAAAGTTACCCACGGAGAATTGAGTATAGTATTAATATTTTCTGCATAAATTCCATAGTATCCTGATGGTCAAGTTCAAAATTAAAAATTAATTAGAGTCGTTGATAATACTTTGTTACGCTGTTAACGTTGGTTAACAAAAATAGATAATGCAGTATATACAAGAGAAGGTCGGCAAAAACGGGCTCACAAACTTCTAAAAGTCAACCACAGTTAATGAGGATACGAAACAACGATACCAGCGAAGGATTCAAGAAAGTAGCAATTTGCCAGCCGAAGAAAGTACATTGCAACATAACTAAGATTTACTACAAATACTCGAATTTTCCAATTAAGACTTTTTTTTCATGCTAGTTAAAAAGCGACTATTCAAGATGTCGACATAGTAAACGAATTACAAAATAATAAAAAATGATACTGGATTAATTGAGATACCCAATGCGGTAATGAATGGTTATATATTGCGTTTATATTGGTTTAATTCCAAACTGAAGTATATGTATCATGTATTCATAATTGTTATTCTTATTATTATTATTATTATTATATTATTATTATTATTATTAATTATTAATTATTTTATTTATTATTATTTTATTTTTATAACTCGATGATCGCAGTATAATAATCACGACCAATGAGTCTCGAGCATGAATGTTTGAGTGCATTTTGTGTATTTCGATATTCAAATAATTAAGCGATACAGGCAGATGTCTACGCGCGTTACTGATATGGTATAAATGCGAATAACAAATTATCATACGATACAATAGCTATGTCTTGATGTCATTTATTCAAATGACTCACGCGCACTTTTTAAGAGACAACTTGAAATGTATTGCGTGTGATATGTGTTAATTTCTTTAACCAATAAAATCCCTGATTCATCAATCTGCAATTAAAGCCAGCTGAAACTGTGGGCTAACAGCCATATGTACACTATTATTGAAGACGATAGATTTCGGAAAATGTTCAACGAATTTTGCAACGTAAAGGAAGAAAATATTAATCTGTGTATTACACATATTGCAGAACAAGTTTTGAATGATTTGAAATGCAACCGTTTTAATGGGAATAGCTTTGGCAACATTAGTGTCAATGAACATCACATTGTGTATCTGTCTTCATCTGTATCATCAGAGTACTTTAAAGTTTTACCAGGCATATCATGTTCACCAGTTAGAAGAATGAAGGTCGTTTACTACGTTAGAGATCGTTAGGAGTCGCTGCACAAAGAAGATCGTTAAATCAGAAACATCTCATGGGCACGCTTCTAGTAGAAAGCAACACGGCAGTACTCGAGGTTTCGGAAAGTTCTACTAAGAAAACTGAGACTTTTTATTGCCTCTAATTAAAAGGTACTGCAGCCCGGAAACAGTCTTGCGGAGAATGGTTCTCTACAAACAATTCCTCTTTAAACGAAAGGAGGGAAATACAGGAATGTGTCCACAGAGCGTTGATACTTATGCACGTAATTGACAATCTTAACTTTTTAATTTGAGCGAATGTTGTGTTAATTTGTCTTGAATCCCATTCTTTTTTTTTTGTCACTCAAGGTCGCGTTAACATCTAGTTCCTTAGCGACCACTATTGCATTTAAAGGTATGGTACCTGTGAAGATGACATGTGGTGATGTTAGGGGTGAAAGGACGAACACAAATACAACCGCGCTCGAGGCGGGACTAGAACCCGCGATCCCTCAGCTCAGTTCAAGATCGCTACGACACCATTGCCTTATCGATCTCGGCCCTCTGGACAACGGATCTCTTTTTTGTGAATATGAATTCAAAGCTATAACCGGCACATTCCATGATAAAATTTAAGTTTTAAATTTTTCTACGAGTTATAAGCATTACATATTGATTTAATAATTCATAATTGGTCAAGACCACAGGAAACTGTAAGTAAGAATAATTTCACTTCCGTGATTTCAAGGTAATATCATAATAATGCTAAAATTAAAAATATGATTAATTGATAAAAATTAAGTGAGAATCTGAGAAAAAACAGGAGTGTTTGAGCAGAAAGTGTTGATTCTTATCCTAATTGATGTTCGAAATATTATAATAAAGTTAATATTTTCCGTAATTTTGAAACATAAATATTCGTCTAAAGACAGTTAGGCACTAAATGTTGTACGAGTCATCGCGTGATCGGAGTGACCAGCTGAGGATTTACAGCTCCCGCAGAGAGAGGGAGAGGGAGATGAAGAGAAAGAAACGGAAGGACGACTAATGGGAGGAGCGCAGGCATTCTCCGAGAAGGCCTTGGCCGGACGTACTCCCGATCTAAACGCCTGTTTTTCTCACTTCTTACGAAAGCGGCATGCTCAACCAGATCTTTGTTAGATCACCGCCACCTTCCAAGAACCGGACGGAGCACAAAAAAAAAGCAAAACGAAAATCAGAAATGGCGTTGGATCGGGCATATGAAAGCACTCGCCGCTCGGGATAGAATTTTCCGGTTTGGAACCCGCATCGCGCCTTGCCGCCCCGCGCAGCGCCGCGCTTCCTAGCCAGGCGACTGAGTTCCTTGCGCGGTGTTCAGAGGCCTTTGAGCGCTTAATGTGTAAACTCGCAGACGTCTCGGGTTGCTTTCTCTTTCACCTGATCGCATTCGCGGCGCCGGCCACATTCCTCCGCTCCCCCTTCCCCTCCCCTCCCCATCCCCTCCCGTGCTCCTTTCGGGCCGCCCCTGCCGCGCGCGCTGGAGCTGCTCTGCTTAACATAAGTCCGGCACAGCCGCTCGTTGTTGCGTTCCGGTGTTTGCGCGACGGAGGCGGAAGAGGTACAGTGGGTCGCCGCCCTGCTTTGTTGACGTGGCGGCGGCGGTGCGGGCGGGGGCGGCAGCGGCTGGGAGAGTTGGGCGTGGGAGATGGCGTCTGTGGAGACACTACCGGATACTGCCTACTCTTTCGTTTGTTGATGCTCAGCACGTTCGGTGAACTTCAAGGACTAAGAACATGCTCGTGGAATGTTCCATAATCTTCCTGAAATAAACTTTTATACTTCATTCATTCCCTAATGTTCCGCATATGCTTCATCATTGTCTTGTTTGTGGCGTCTTACTATTTTTTTGGTCTTTCTATTAAGGAAGTTTCAGTTTCTCGAATGCTGGAAGTGGCTGTAAATAGAGGAAGCAATATATTCAGAGTTCAGGAATTGTTATGTAATTCCACTCACAAGAACATTTCTCATATTTAGAAATGATTTTGCTGAGAACCAGTAGGGTGTCAAATTTTGACTTAGATGATTAAGGACTAGGTGAAATATTGCCGCCCATTCTACGAAGTTCAACCTCGTATCTTCTGCAATTAAGCTCTTTAAGCGTTCATTAGGCCAGCGTATGTGATTGGAATGGCTGAGCCGTCGTTGGCCATAAACAGCGCCTGCAACAGAGCGTGCCAGAGTGCCTTGTTGATCTCACCCTGACGCAGTAAGGGGGCAGTTCCAATTCCAGCGAGGACGCGGGCGCGTGGCGCGGCGCCGCGGGGCGGGAGGAAGGGGAGCTTCCGCGTCGTGGCAGGACGAATCGACGCCGCCGCAGCGCTGCTGCCAGGAGCCGCGCTGCCTGCGGCCGCGAATGCCCGATTAGCCCCCGTCGCTTTCGCTCTCCACTGTGTCTCCGTCGCCTCCGTACACGTCGTTTCCTTACACTGATTCACTTATATTTCCGGGCACCGCTACAGTCATAAGTACCGTAACTGTGGTGAATGTTTGTTTGCGGGGGATGGAGGTGTTTCTCCCAGCTGAATATGACACTGACTTGCGTGTCGGCTCATAGGGTTTTCCCTCCCAGGATCTTCCCCAGCGGAACTCCGACCCTGTCAAATCAAGCTCTAAGCTCGCGACTGGTCCTCCCGAAATGTATAGTAATGTGAGTGTGTAAGAGGCAAGACGGGAGGAGGATGAGCAAGGAATAATCCCGCTCTGTGCTTGTCCCGTTTGTTAGGATACCGTTGTGACATTCGTCTGGTATCGATCAGAGAAACCATGGAATCGTCCGATCAGAGCAGCCGGCCTATAGAATTTACCTCGATAAAGGCTATCTAGTTAAACAAGTGTCGAAAAACCACCATCAAGGCATGAAACTTAAGTGAGAGTCGCTGCAAAGGCAAGGGTATTGCTGGCTCTGAGATAACATAGACCGTCCATTCCCTTGCATTCTTCTTTATTTCCCACATCTGTGTCCTCTCCCTCGCTCTCTTGTTTAGTACATAGTAGCATTGTTCTATGAGTGAAGAAAAAAATGTTTTATTTGTCTTTAAAACTGGTTTGGAAGCTCAAAGAAGTTAAAAAGTTTACATCCAACATGTCTTATTTCCATTTCCACTTCTTTTCTTGTTTAATTAATAATATATACTTAATACGCTTCTTTACAAAGCTGCCTATATTGTGTTCAAAAATTGGTTTTCTCCTTTGTTCAATGATGTATTCGATAACGGATCTCGAACTATTAGGCTAAATGTTGTACTAAACTATTGTAGGAGAAGTATTGGAAGAATGATATTATTACAACCTAAAATTACCCTTCATACAGAAACTCCTTATATCTATCGTAATGAACGAAATCTACACAGCCTTTACTTATCTATCCAATTAATCATCCAGCAAAGCGAAGAACGGCATTGTGACGTGCAATTCAGCCTGAGCAACACAGACACCAACTAATTGACTAATCGCAAAACGATATGACGGCACCAAAGAATAGTCACAACGCGGCAAAGAGCATAGACCCGAACGCAACGATTAATCATACGGCGGAGCAGGAAAAAAGTCCCTCCCCTCCCCACCCCACTCCAGCCCACCCCTCGTGCTTCGACGCAGCCTCCGCGTCCAGGGCTCGGCAACCACCATCGACGGCGCCTGTGGTTTCCTCGCGGTCGCCCGTGACGTCACCCGCCTTCCGGAAACCCTGGCGGCGGCCCGCGGCGCGGCGCCGCGCGATCTCCCGTACGCGCGGAGGGGCCGATTGCGTAAAATTCGATCGCGACGGTCGTTTTTGCCGCGCCTCCCAGTGAAAGGGGCTGCGACCTACCCGACGGGTCTCAGCGCGCCCGTCTGCGCGCTCCACTCGGAACTGCCGCCGCGCTCTGCGCCCACGCTGGTCTCGGGTTCGAGTCCCCGCGGAGGGTTTTTGGCTCTAGCTGTGAAGCTCGAATTCAGCCGCTGGCTGGAGGAGAATTCTAGCGGCCGGCTGCTCCGATCGGTAGTTTTTCCGGAGTTTCTCCGATTAACACGAGGCGAATGCAGGAGCAGTACTATAAAGGCCTATTCACAATGAAAACGTAAACATAAGCATAACGAATAGACGTAAACTTTGACATAAGTGGTAGTCTGAAGTATTCACAATGTCTAACATAAACACAAGCAAAATAAGAGTTTCTAATGGCTGTGAGGCATTCTAGTTTACTATTGGTGGGATGTGAGAATCGATTTTGAGGTATCGACTGTGTCCATGGCCCATATGGCGTTAGTTCGTCTATCAACTTCGCTCCTCTTTCGATTCTCGATTTTGAGTTAACGTACTGTGATTGGTTCATTTCTTATGTCTTCCTTAAGCATAAGCACAGAAACTTGAAGATTGCAAGCTTTTAAGTTTGTCGTCTTGCATGTAATACTTATGCGTACGGATTTTGAATGAGTCCGCTTATGGACGTAGTCCTAACTTTTATGTTAACGCGATGCTTATGTATATGTTTGCATTGTGAATGGGCCTTAACAAACGGACCTCGAACTGCGCGCGATCTTTCCTTCCTCTTCCGTGCCTAATCCTCCTCCTTACTCACACACACACACACTTACATACACTACCCTACCATGCATTTCGGGAGCTTAGAACTTGACCTGGCTGGGGCAGTGCTCCGCTGGTGGGAGTTACCTAATTAGAGAAACACCCCTTTACGACATCCTTTACTTATGCTCCCTTATAAGTACCACACTACCATACATTTAGGGAGACTAATTTTGGAGGTTATATCTGGTTTCGAATTGGGCCGTGTCCCGCGGGGGGGACATACTTGCAGGAAGAAAATCTCCACAAACCGACCTAGGTCGGCGCCCACTCGCCATCCAGAGAGAAAAGATCACCTCTACCTCTCGCAATAGAAACATGCACCTCATGTACCTGTACTAATGACCTTAGCAGTTCACGCACCTGGAATCGTCAATCAATCAAACGCCATAGTAGTTGACTTGCCCGAAACCGCCAATCAATCATTTGAGCGACGCACCTTGTGCCGTGCCGTGTAGGTCGTGCGAGCGTTCGTATTTGTGTTCAGATGTCGTCCGACACGCGCCTTGCTGGAGTGTTGCTTCCGGCAGCCACAGTACAGGAACGAGTCTTTACATCAGAGCTCTTACTGGCTCTGGTTGCCTTCTCGGAAGTGGATTTTAGGCGTGTTGTATCTGAATTCAAGAAAAACTTCCGTGTGACTGCGCTTTCCACGCTCCACGTAACATTTCGATTACTTAACGGGCTTGCTTCAGAGACGACGTTTTATTCCAAAATAATTACAAACTCTAGTAATGAATTGATGCTCCCCAGAGAAATCTTTTACTCCTGAATTATAAGAAAAGCTGTCCACGTAACATTCATGGAACATCTGAATGCGGACATACGGATGATATAGAAGAAGCTGACTTTCTGTGAAGGTCTGTTTCGGCTATGCAATTTTCACAGCATCTTTTTAATAACTGCGTGTTTGCAAAGATGGTGAACATTAGTTTGTTTCCATAATTGTCTTTGTATGCTCATTTTTGTTATATTTTTATTTTTTTGTAATGACTGATTTGAAGATAAGTTTCCATTTTGGTTTATCATTATGGTGTATTATACATTTTTGTAAATATTTGTATTCTTGTGATTAGATTTTTGTGATTTCATTTGATATTGATTTTCTTATTTGTTTGTTTTTATCTTGTAATACCTGCTGTAATTGGGGCTTTGCTCTGTTATGGGTAATTAAATTAATTAATTAATTAATTAATTAAGTTCCAAAAATTTATTTTCGTTGATGGAAAAATTTATCTATATACTTTTATGTTAAAGGTATTTTTCTCGAATGATTGTTTCTAATGAAATTTTTATATCTCAAAACCATAAGAGTACTGCTGCAATATTTTGCATATTATTATGAAACCGCGGTTTTTTAATGACTGGAATTCCAAAAAAATAAAGAGACCATAAATGACATAAACAATTAATGGTATTTGGATTACTTTATTGCCTACAATATTTTTTCTAAAAAATAATATAATAATTGTATTAATAACTTTAATTTATTTAAACAGATTAATATGCATTTATTTAAACAATAAAAAACTTCAATAAACTTTAAATATGTCAGACTATGTAAACGTTTCTTTCTAGAATGTAACTGGATTATTTTTCTTCCAAATAACGTCTAAAAATGTATTATTATTTTTCAATCTAATGTATAGTATTGTGCAAATTAAAATGTGTCTATAAATCTTGCTGATAATTTCATAATCTGAAGACATGCATACCTCTGCTCACTTTTTATCTCCTTGGAGGATAATAATTCTCTGGTGAAGCACATCATTTGGACATACTACACCCATTCAACAAAAGAAAGAATCCACACCGTCATCTTGAGTAATTGTACCTTCATTTACTTGGAGATGGCAATTTCTCTTATAGTTGCAGAACACTTACGAATGGTGGACGACAATTGGTTGTCTGTCAGCCACTTTATTGTGTAATATTTCTCTCTGCCGCACGACATGCTTATTTTCCATTGTAACATTTGAAACGTTTTGAGTAAAAAAACAATGCAAAAATACTCTTATACCATGTAATTAAAGAAACAAATAATTTAATACATACTTACCTTAAAATCTAAAACAGAAAAAAATATAATGGATACCTAATGCTACTACAAATTCATACTTTCTCCTACTTATAAATTCTAAATTTGGAATTATCGAAAACTAAGCGTTCCTTTTTCTATCTATGGCAACAATTTGAAAAAAAATGTGGAACGATCTTTGAGAAAAAAATAAAAATATTTGTATGTTAAAAAATATATCCTATATTTTGCGCAAAATTACTCGAAAACTGCTTATATTTTCGAAAAGTTGAACACAGCCATATTTCAAGACTTGTGTTTAAAAAATATATTTCGCAAAGAAAAAAAATATTATCTTTAATATTGTAGTTGTATTAAGACGTCCCCAAAAAATTGCACTTTTTGAAAAATTAGAAATAAATTTTCGAAAAATGAGGAATTTTAACGAAATTGAGACTGGGACCGTTCTCTTAAGCATGCTTTACTCTCTCGGAGGACAAAGTTTAATAAAACAATTAGCTGCAATTTTTGAGAAAATTTTGAAAATGTTTTTGAGTTTCGAATAAAGTACCCCAAAAAAAATCGATTTGAAACTCCCGAAGCTTCGTGTTCGTTAACGTAGATCAGGGAATATCAATTTAGAGAATTCGGCAGCATGGCTCGCGTTGACCACAGGCGTACGGACAGACAGACGTTTTGCATCAATCGACTTTTCGATATCAAATTTCCACAAAACATGGATTCTGGCTTCAATACGTAGTAGAGGATTTTGTTTTTATATTTAGCAACCGGATTTACCCACTTTTGTCGTTACCAGGGCTCGGCAATAAGAGTTTTTCTGCCGAAAATTCGCAGTTTTCCGGAACACGAATACACAACTTTCTCTTCTTACGAAGTAAGTGCGGGAAAGTAAAAATGTATGTGAATTCAGATAAATTACGGAAAACTACAGATCAGAGAAGCCCGCTGCTAGCATTCTCCTTCAAGCAATTGATAAATTCGACATAACTATATACGTCAAAAATCCGCCATCGGAACACAAATCGTAAGAGCTTTAGGTCGACCAATCTGTAGACACAACGGTGTTGCCGCCGGGTTGTCTGTGAAAATATCAGTATGTTACCGTCCCGGAGATGCCACATCGTTGCTGCGCCAAAATAGTTGTCTATATTTCTGAAGTTGAATAACATCCTGAATCGTGCTTTAATGGTGTTCTGAATCGATACCTTCATTGTTTAATACAACCTAAGAGAAAATGTACATTATTTTTAATACAAAAGAAGAAAACTACAAATTTACTTCTGTGAGACACTTCTGACAATTACCTTTCGTCAAAATGTCCGCCACTACAA
>BOPP01000042.1:7479232-7513981 GCA_017312745.1 Gryllus bimaculatus
TGGTTTTTGCATTATTCCTTTCGTTTCTTGGAGGGATTAAAGCTGGACAAAAAATAGATTTTGATCGATGCTGGACCTGAAGAAAAAATGTCAACCAAAAAATGGTTCGTAAACCGGCCCCTTTCCCGTTTCGTGAAAATTTCCAACCAGCTCCAAACCTGTAATCGCGTTGCAGGGTGCGAAGGCCGCCGGCGAAGGCGGAGGACGCTCGGACGTGGGCGGGCGTCGGGCGGAGCGTGGGCGGGGCGTGGCGGAGGCGTCTGGGCCGCCCCCGTGACTCGCGGCGCCGCGCGTCGGAGGCCGACGGGGGCCGTCGTGTCGCGAGGGGGCGCGGGACGCGAGCGCCGGGGCGGCCGCGGCGGACACGCCTCCTGACGCGCCTCCCCCGCCAGCGGAAGACTCCGCCGCGGACCAGCCCATCATTCCACAACTTCCAATCGTTGTGTTGATTCTAATCGTTGTGTTGATTCTGATCGTTGTGTTGATTGTAATCGTTGTGTTGATTCTGATCGTTCTGTTGATTATTGTGATGTTGTGTTGATTATAATCGTTGCGTTGATTCTAATTGTTGCGTTGATTCTGATCGTTGTGTTGATTCTAATAGTTGTGTTGATTCTAATCGTTGCGTTTATTCTAATTGTTGCGTTGATTCTGATCGTTGTGTTGATTCTTATAGTTGTGTTGATTCTAATCGTTGCGTTTATTCTAATTTTTTTGTTGATTCTGTTCCAATCGATGTATTAATCCTAATCGTTGTGTTCATTCTAATCGTGTGTTGATTTAATCTACTTTTATTTACTATATGATCAGAACGCTTAATTTAATCGTATCTAAGTTGATGTTTTGCTTATGGAAAATAAGTTTGCCGAAATCTGTTGATGGAATTGAAGCAAATCTATAGGAAACCCAATAGTGAGTATCAAGAGAAAATCCAACTAAATGGGCCAATTATGAACATATTCCTTGAAATTCGTGGATCTCATTATTGTATCTCAGAATTATGTATGTGTGTGTGTCCAACACAACATTGTTTTAAAAACGATTATTAGTGAAGAAACGAGTCCTTGAGCGAAGGGCTGGTCTGCTGGTCCGCGGGGGAGGCGCGGGCGGGCGCTTGCAGCCCGGGAGCAGCGGCCGCTCCCCAGCGAAGCTCCATTCGCACGGCGACCGAGCGTCTCGCCTCGCCCCCTCCCTCCCTCCCATCCACTTCCGCTCTGGGGGAAGGTGTGCAGCAAGAACCCTCTACGGAAGGTGCTCGGAATATAATAGTTTTAATTTAGAAAAATGGAATTATACCTACGTATTATATTGTTTGCAAAACCCGGTAACGAAATTTTAATTTACGTGAAATATCTTTGGTATAATTTGTTTCCGGTATTTTTTAAACTGTAATTTTTTGTCACTGATTTTTTGTCACACATTTCACATTATATCGAAACGCATCCAGAGGTTTGGAAAAAATTGTTTCCTGTACTAATTGGATGCACTCTTCAGGACGGAGCTCTTTTGAGAACCGCTTGCGACACCGGGTCTCCGAAAAGCAGCGGATGCGAAGGGAAGAACGACTACCGACGCTAGTGTGTTTCTCTCGCAAGCGCACTCAGCATAACAAAGGGGAGCAAAGCATCTCGCCCTGGCTCCACCGCGACCGACTTCAAATTCAAATTCAGTTCTACGACGCCTTATTTTCAATGGCGAGACTCGGTCCCTTAGGTCGGTTCTTCCGTCTGACCACGCTAGAGAGAAAGAAGATATCACTCTGGAGACGAAAGAGACGATTTAAATTTAGCTCAGAGGGGTCTTTTCAGGCTTCAGGTTATTTTACATGCAGTAAATCTACAACATGGGACAGTCGGCTTTACCTCCCAATTGGAAGGAAGGATTGTTTTTCACTCTTTAAAATCTACGGCGTCGATTGTGTTTGAAGCTGTTAACTTCGGTATAACAGTCCGTTACATTAACCTTAACACCATCGAAGCCGCGAGCCGACTTCTTCCCTTCGGAGACACCCAGATTGCACGATTCGCCTCGCGCGACGGGCGATCACGTTCTTGTCAAGAGAGACGTTTCAGTCCAGAGCACGCCGCGTGGTGTCGCGTGGCGCGCACGGGCTCATCTGCTCTTGTCGTCCTTGCCGTGGCTCCAGATGCCCGCCGGGAAGAAGGCCTCGATGGGCAGGATGGGGTCCTCGGTGGCCATGGTGATGCGGCGGGGGTCGAAGGGCGAGGAGGCCGGCGTCTTGAAGATGCCGCCCGCGAAGGCGGCGGCCGACGTGAGCGCGGCCACCCGCTGCGACGCCGTGCGCGTGTCCTCCTCCTCCTCCGCGGACTTGCTCTCCTCCGAGTGCTTGTGGTTGGACGGCCGCGCCGGGGGCGGCGCTCGCGTCGTGGTGCTTGTTGTTGTGGTGGTGGTGGTGGTGCCGCGCCGTCTGGTGGGTGTCACGCTCACCGGAGCCGGCGATTCGGTTTCCTCCTCGGCGTTGCTGTCCACCTGCAACGAACAATTGATTAGTGATTGCTGACGCGTCAGCTGCTAAGGTCATTAGTCCCGTAAATGTAATGCACGTTTTTATCGCGGGAGGTGGCGGAGATCTTTCCTTCCCTTGGATGGCGAGGTCCGGCGCCGACCCGTTGGCTAGCGGGGTTTCCCAAACCAGGTATTTCCCAAACCAGGTATTTCCCCAACCAGGCATTTCCCCAACCAGGTATTTCCTGACAGCAGGGCTCCGCTTCAGTCGGGTACAGCTGTAACCTTCCGACTGCTCTCCCGAAATACTAGGGAGTGTAGTGTATGTGTGTGTGTGTGTGTGTGTGTGTGTAAGTAAGGGGTTATGTTAGGACAAGGAAGAGGAAGGAAAGATCGCGCGCGATCCATAGTCCGTTTGTCAGGGTATTGCTCCAACATTTGCCCGGTGATGATCGGGGAAGCCACGGAAATCTACTGATCAGAATAGCCGCCGATAGATTTCTAAAGATAACGGCTGACTTCAACCTAGTTATGTAGATAGTTGAAAATCCTGTTACCATCGGGACACGAAATTAAGGACCTCCAGGTCGGACTGCAGTGACATCAATTGATGCCCTGAGCCAGAAATGAACAATACGTTTAAAGATCAACTACATCTATTTCACGCTTACATGCTATTATGTGACCAAAATAAACACAAGAGTGATCCAAGAGTTTCAAGAGTGATCAGGATGACTGGAGTTGGGAAAGAAGGTCTCCAAGAAAACATTAACATTTTCCTTTAATCTCTTATTTTCTGAATTAATGTAGGTGACTTTGATTACGATTCTAGTTTGTAGTAATAATCATAATCATGAAACATTTAATTGGTTGGTTTCCTATTTCATTTCTTATGTTTGTTTTCACAATGTGCTATGTCTGAAATACTATAGACTTGTAAAGTGAAATTAATAAGAATACGTAGCAAGGCATGTCAATTGATAAATTATACCTGCATAGACAACTCGAAACATTAACTTCGGGATCCTTATAGAAAGAAAAATAGCAAGAAAATCTTGGATGAATGGATTTAAAAATGTGTCAAGATGGGTGAATTAGGAAAAGTAGATCACTACGGCTCCTATATCTTTCAGATACATTGTGTATGATCTTAATTGTAACTAGGCATAGGCAGTATAGTAGTTGCAATTTAGATGCAGATAGATAATGAAACTCTAATTAGGTGGTTGCGCCTGCACTCCGTATATCTGTTCGCTCGCTCGAGATTTGTGCACTGCCTTGTTAACCAACGATACTCTTCGCCAGTCAAGCGTTTACTTGCTACTTGCTCTGAACTTGGACAATGAATTGTGGTTTCTGGAGCGAACTAAAATATTATGGACATTACTGAATTCAGAATATCGTTACAAATTTACCTGAGAGTTAGGTGAGGACCTAAATGAATGCAGAATAAATGATAATTTTGATCGTGTCTAAAAATCAGCTGTTGTTCAAGAATGCATTTTAAAAATTATAAACAATATATAGGTTGGAAAGTTGATATTTAATTTTTTTTCTTGTTTGAACACATTCATACTAATTTAATTGTACTCCTTGCACAAAAACATTGCCTTAAATTGCATTTAGAAATCACATAATGGGACTAAATGAATGAAGCATTCAGAAGCAACAATCAAGCTTTCAACAGATGCTGATACTTAGCCTTATCCTCCATTGTATTTGAAACTTTATGGATTCGGTAAACTTTAAGGACAGGAAAGAATGCAATATTATGTGCTGGAAAAAGTAAGTCAATGAAATGCTTTATTGTTAACTCTCGACAAAGGAATTCTGCATCTTTCTGCAATTGAGAACAAATTAAAGTCGACTTTCATCAACACAATACTTGATTTGAAATACGTATTGCTCGTAAAAGACAATTTGAAATTACGGCCCATTACAAAGCGTGTGGAAAATTTCAATTGTTCCACCAATGGCAATCTCTTACAACGCAGTACAAGAGTATATTTTCCGCTGTTGCATATTAGAACAGAATTCAGTGATAGAGCATTCGGAGTAACATGAAATCTCTGGGCGTTACTTCAAAACGTATATTTGAATTAAATTAATAAACATTCATGTGTTCGTTATCAGATTGTAGCTCATGCTAATTCCAGAATAGTTTCGTGAGGCTTCGTCTCGTTAACTCACACAGCGTTTGTGACAGGAGATCTCGTGATCCCTTCCCTTGGCACTCCCCTGCCTCTATGCGAGACGAGTGGAAGGACACTCTCAGAAATAACCACTCCGTGAGAATAGCGTCTCACTCTTCAGTAGGGTAAACGCCACGGCCCCCGTAAAGCAACCCAATGAACTATGAAGGTTACAAGAAACTAAAATTTTCAAATGTTTTTGGTTAGTTGCATCTTGAGAGGTAATTGTACATACAACTTTATCTTTTCAAGTACAACGTACAAAGACCGCAAAGAATAGACATTGCTGGAACGTTGATTTTCATAATATATTCATAGTTATAATTTTAATGAAAACTTTATCAGTTTTTCGAAAAGTATGAATGATTTCTTACGTAGATAATATTTCAATTTTAATTCATTTTAACATTTTTTGTTTAATGTATTCGAAATATAATTATAAGAGTAAGTGTAAAAAGCAAATTGAATGAAAGAGATTAATGCACGACAAAGCAGTGTGCTCAGATATTGTTGTTAATATCAGCAATATATGTACGTTGGTAAATATATTTAGTCTTTGAAAGTTATTTCACTAACCTCTTTCTATAATTTTTTGTAATATTTCTCTTCATTCTTCACTTTTTTCATAAACAGAAACATTTTTGCCTCACTTACCCTCAGTCTTCTCATTCTTTCTGTCTATTGTATTTATTAATTTATTTTCTGTCAATTTTTTACATGAAAAATCTAATCGCGTTTTCGTGCTCGCTAGGTACACCAGTAATGTAACGTTACATGAACCGAAAACATAGTATAATATACTATGAAAGAGTGGTGTTCACAGGGACTAGCACGGTATTTTCTTTGTTGATACGAATGAGAGTGATGCAATTGATTATCAAAGATTGCACGATTAAACCAGAAGGCCCCCAATTACTGTGGCGAAGGTTCAAAATGTAAGGCTTGTAATGCGTGCGTAAATGTGAGTTCTGCATTTAGTTACATAACTTCGTCGATTTACACTTTGCAGGTAGCACAAGCCAGTTAACGTACCGTAAGGCGAATGTAGTCACACTACTCAATTTTTACTTTTCCAAGTATTGGAATCATCTCAATAATATGAACTCGCATATCGGTCGTAAAATCCATTTTTGTTTTTGGTCAGCTGTAACTTTGCGCACACGACAGAATTAAAGTCTACTTCCTTAAGTTTCCTGAACAGTGTTTTATTGCAAAGATTTGTGAGTGTGTGTAAACAAAATACTGAGTAATCGTGTGACACCTGTGTTCTTTCACAAAAAACATTTCCTAGGTTATAATTATATGATGTATTAGGGTTTTAAGATAAATGGACAATAGAATTTCTTTGCCATATTTCACAACAGCATACGCAAACTTGGTAAATATATTACATTTTCTGGAATATGTTAAACTCTGGGTTCACAATGTATAGGACTGTATTGTTCAAGAAGTTGTAAACCTCCATTATTTATTTCATCAGACTTCGAAACTTAATATTGAGCCACATGAAACTGTTTTTGGAGTTTTCTATTTTCTATATAGTGAATACGTAAAATTATTCTAACTTTTCTTGTCACTTCTCACAAATATCTAATTTTCGGCGTGCATCCTCGCTGCTCAAAATTTTAAGTAATGTTCCAACTTTCTAAGCCCTTTTTCAACTGTACTGTTTTCTGCGCCGTGGATATTTTCTGTATAAATTCATTCAATTGCAGATCGTTAAGTGCGTCATGCAGTTAGTTGTGTTTTTATTCGGAGTATTTGTTGAATAATAATACTAAAAGCAAGTAACTATTTTTTTTCTTAAAAAAAAAGCTATCGGATCTCACAATTTCATTTTCAGCGTGTAAGAAATTCTACAATAGGATGTGTTCCCATTACCAGATGGCTCTAAGTGTCTCTGCTATCACAGAGAGCAACGTGAAATCAGATGTCCGACTACCGCTGTGCGAGATGAATGTAACCGGTTTAGAGCAGCGCTCTTACACAGAGATAGCCGTTCTTCATAGGAGAAATGTCAAGGAGTTGCTTGAAGCTGTTTGAAATTATACCATTCCATACTGGACAGTCGCAAAATGGGCAAGAGAGTTTCTGAAAGAACGCGTAGCAACCAGTGATCACCAACGCACATGACGACCTGTGAGTGTGCGGATCTATGTGGCACGTGCTCTAACCGACAATCTGCCTAATCGGGCCTTTAAAACCGGTATGTAATGCTTTGGAGATGTTGTGAGCTAAAATATGCTAAAAAGCTTTGGAACATGAAACCAGTTCTATCATTTCAAATATCACAATAAATATACCTCTTGAGCAAGCACAATATTGGTGTGTTGTTAAATGTTCATAAACTTACTTTATACGTTGTCCTTTCATATGTATATTTCACATTTTCTTCCCGTGCTCGTATTCTCATACAAAAACATAGGTGCCATGACATTATTCCCCAAACCCTCGTATTTTCAAGCCACCATCTCCATAAAAATGTTCCCAATAAATACTTGTACAGTAGAACCTCGCTAATCCGAACCCCGCAAATCCGAAATTTCGGACAATTCCAACGAAATTCGGGACGGAGGACAAATAAACAAAAGAAATAAAATGCTTATTTGTAATGGAAAGTAGTGATTTTATAACTACTATAGAACTAAACAACTAATTATGAAACACAAGCTGTCGAAATGAAACGTTTATTGCACTGGTAGCTGCGCTGTATATTGCATGTTTATGTAGAAGTAATTTTCACTTAGAGGAACTTGCAAAATCGGTTATCTTTTCCGCAAGGAACTGAATCTGCTTGATGATGCGATCGCTTCGCTACGTTGCAATTTTCTCACATCGCACATTACGTTGCGTTGCGTCTGGTAATTCTATCGATGGATTCGGATATATACCGTTCATTTTTTTGGATAATACGAACATTTCCGAAACCGAACATTTCCGCAACCGAACATTTCCGCAACCGAACATTTCCATTTCCGAATCCGAACATTTCCATTTCCGAATCCGAACATTGCCATTTCCGAATCCGAACATTGCCATTTCCGAATCCGAACAGACCACACCCCCCATTAGTTCGGATTACCAGGGGTTCTATTGCATTTATCTGTACACCCAACGCTTTCTCGCGGGAGCAAGGAGCGGGTGTGGCGGCCGCGGCGTGGGCGCGCGCGTACCTTCTTGAGCATGGTGGAGGCCTCGATGGCGTTGTCCTCGGCCTTGCGCGTGAAGAGGTGCGGGGGCGCCGTGGCGAGGGCGGCGTGCGAGGCGGCGTCCTCGCTGTCGCGCTGCTCCTCCAGACGGTTGCTCTCCTGCCAGCCGCAAACACAAACACACACACGTTGCAGTATAGTGGCAGGCCGAAAATGATGTGTGGAACACAGGTCATTTATGGGATGCAATATTAGCACAACTCGTAAAGTGAAGTTTCTAGATAAACGTGTTTGAAGTTTTAAGTGGTGGTTGAATTATATATATCTCACGCTCAGTAACTGGTGCATTAAGGGGCAAGAATTAGTAAAAGGCTTCATAGAAGTTTTGTTAGTAATAACAAATATAAAAGATATAAAAATGTTTTGATTTAAAATTCGCATTGAGTTGTGCCATTGTTGCAGCCCATGGACAAAGAAATCAAATACAAGACTTGGTATTGAAAATTAAAAGCTCGTATGGCTTTGCAAATTCCTTCAAATTTAGTAAGTACACGCAATAACGTATAGCGTCCAAATCACAAGTTTGTGGGAACTCCTCCTAAGGAGTTATAGAACTTTCGAATTTGAAGCCGACCGTTAGTCGCTGGAAATCCTGTAGAGGAGCAACCCTTGAAGGGGCAACATTTCCGAAAATATACTACTATTACGAAAATCTTCATTATTTGGTTGGGTCAGGAGACTCATTGAGCCGTAAAATTAATTTTGTTCAGAATTCCATTAAAATTATTTTTTAATGAATCTTATTGTTAAGGATCAGACGTAGTAATATATTAAATAAAAACTGTGAAGATGCCGGATGTATTTCAATATATCGAATCATATTCGGTGTTAAAAAACTGGTATACCAAAAAAAGTCTAATGACCAAGTATGGTTTCGTTTTAGAGAGATATTGAAAGGTAATAGTGAATTTGGGGGTTAAAAGATAAACCAAAAAATCTCAATAAATAACTAGGTTTAAGGGGATTTTCCATAAAAAAAAGTTTCGTTGAGAAAAATTTCTAGGTAGCAATTACGATTGGTTAATCCAGTGGTATTTGCGATGTAGATTAATCAAACAGCATTGGTTCATCCAACAGTTTTGATTAATCCTACAGTACTGGTTAATCATTGAAAGAAATTAACAACGTATTGGTATTGTGGTGAGTTTTCGTTGGCATTTACAATGAAATTATTATATGAGTCGTCATTGCCAGACAATATTGTTGTGGCAATGACGACTCTTTGCGTGATCTGTGGGTGAGCGCCAGGTTCGAAGGGTGTGTTGCGGACGTAAGTGCATACCGCGATGAAAGACCACGTGACAAGATGCGTCGAAACGTCGGAACACGCCTTCGACCGCGGCGTCACCCGGACACGCAGATCACGCACTATCGTCTGGCCGACGGAAGCCTACGATTCAATGACGATCATCACAACTAATTTTTCAAGAATAACGTTTGTCTGCTGCGTTAGAATATTTTACGTTATCCAGCCTCTTGCATGAAGTTTTCCGTGATTGCAGTACTGCGCGGAGGGCGGGCGCGGCCGGCGGGCGCGGGCCGCGCGGCGCAGCGGGTCGGGTAGGGCGTCGCGCGTCTGAGAGACGCCCCTTGGGCGGACGTTGGGCGGCGCGTTGGGCGTCGCGGCGCCCGCCGACGACACGCCGAGCCTTCAGCGCGCGTCGCCGCCGCCGGGTCGTCGGCCGCCGCAGCGGGCGCCTCCGAGGTGGCGCGGTAGCGGCTGTAGTACTTGCCCGTGCCGGGCCGGTAGCGGCTAGTGCTCAGCTTGTTCCTGGAAAAGAGGCGACGTTGTGGCGTGGTTTGCACACCCCTGCTTTTCTTAGTCTATGTCTAATATGAGTTGCCATCTCCTGGTGATAACGGAGATGACCGCGAGCGACGTTTGCGTTTTACAGAAAAGTTCCACCGTCAATCCACCTCCTTATGCACGACATAAGCATGCATGTATAGCACGACGTAAGCACGTAAGGTGCGTTCAGTCTTCCTTTCATGAGTGGCGAGGTACTGTGTTAGGCGTGAGGTGACCAAGGTCGTTCCCTAAGAATCTAGTTTTGCTATCTATTGTTGTACTATTTCACGTCTGTTGTAAATAAACTCAATGTTGTGAAATTGTGTCTGATTATAGAGGAAACCATCACCAACAGCCTTTATTAACAACGTTTTCAGCTGACTACTAGTGGGAATATAAGGGAGTTTTTTGGAACCGCCTGGTAGACTTGCACGAAAAGACATTCTTCTTTTTGAATTTTTTTTTTCACGAATAATATTCTGCGGTAAAATGTTAATTTCACTTTAATTTGTGTTCGAAAATTAGTGAAGATTTTGACGATTTTGAACTGGCGGGCAACGGTTTGCTAAAAGCCTCCTGTACGTCAGAGCGTTTGTCGAAGATATGTGTCGTATTTGTCATTCAGATGTCTGATTTTCTAGAAATTTAAATTGGGTAATAGTTTGTGAGAATCGATTGAGAAACTAAGTTTAATTAACATTCCCAGAAAACAACAACCTGAAAATGTCAAATCCTCGGAATAAAAAAGGACCTGTAAGAAGTAAATCATTCGGTTTCCTCTGGACTGCAAAAGAAACTCAACAGGCAACTCTTGCATAAGGGTGAATAACAAGCAGAAAATAACTTAAATAAGAATTTAGTATGATCGAATACAATGTTTGAGTTGATGTAGCTCATTGGAACAGTAAACCGCGATAGTTACGGAGTGGTAAAGTTCTATGATTTGAAGCAACCGGTTGGTTTCTCAGCAGTATGAGACTCGAGAATAGATAATGGGGAAATAGGAAAAGAAGAGCAAAAGAAAATGGACAAGTTGACAATGAGTAATCAAACACTGGTAATTTTGATGTATCACCTAGAACTGTGGTTCCCAACCGGGTCAGTATCGACAGCCTGGAGATTGATGAAATTTTGAAAGGGGTTAATTAAAGAGTCAATAGTCGATGCCGAGAGGGTCAATAGCGAGTCAATAGCGAGTCAATAGCCGAATATTAATCAGTCACTGATCGATAAAATCAATATCGATATCTCATTGATTACAAAAATAAATTTAGTGAACTTGATAATTAATTATTTTCTTGTATTAAGCAACTAGACATCTAATAGTAAATTTAAAAAAATATTTTCTGTCGTATTCAAAGTGCATTCTAAGGATGATTAGAAAACTTAATAAACTATAACTATTCACAACGTTCCTTTAAAGTACCAAAAAACATTAAACGCAAAACACACTGTAGAAATGTATTGGCCAATTACTAAGAAAAACGCTCCACTTTTTGTAACCGGCCCAATATTGAAGATTAGAAACTCGTCTACTGAAAAGCGTAAATATTTCAAATTATTGAAAATCGAGAATTTTTACGAAATTATTGATTCGTGAAATTGTTATCTTTGTCTTTTGGGTGCGTTTTTTATGTTTCAATTGTGCACTCTGTTAACTATAGGAAAAACATGTAAGGGGTCAATGAAGCAGACAATTCTTTTATAAAAGGTCGATCCAAGGAGAAAGGTTGGAATCCCGACCTATACATTTCCGTATCATACAGGCTATATGTATTATATTCGTGTATCTTATTTTTTATTGCTCCAATTTACTAATGTCTGGTCGAATAATAACAGTAAAATGCGAATACAATATTTGAAAAAATAATATAGCAATAGTGTAGCTTCCACAGAGAGGATCAATATGATCAATAAACATTGTGGAGGTTTTACTTGAGATTATTCTGAGAAGGAAGATACTTGCACTAACCAACTTTCCCTCTTGCGTCAAAACATACACGTCCGCCACAGGGATCATTACGTTGTTTAGGAAACATTTATTTTCTTTATTATTTCTTGTAAGTTTATGTTTATATGGTATTTTTGTAAAAAAAATCTATCGGAATATTCTAACTCATTTATAATTTTTCATGCGTTTTATTACTGCCAAACAATGCCTAAAATTATTTGAATATGTAGTTCTGAAATCCACTGAGAGAAGAGAAGCAATTTACAGTATTTGAAAAGGATTGTGGTTCTTTAATGACTTATTGTCTCTTTGAAATGAATTGTATTATTGTGTATAATTTTAGCATATAGTGCTCTTGAATACTACAATGGCAATATGTAGGTTGTTGGGTATGTGTGAATTCATTTCTTCCATAATGGAAATAACTCACTGTAATGTCATGATTTCATACAAATGTACTTTAAAATCCCTCTCATTTATTATATTCTCTTGAGACAATAGCCACTGTACCCTACTTTCTTTTTAATGACAGTGATTGTTATTACTGCAATTGCTAATTTATTATCATACAATTGATATTCTTGAGTATTCCTCCCATTAGTTTTCTCATCACCTGAACATCCATAAACAACGAATCAAAATCAAACCGAATAACTGTAACTTACCGGACTGAATGTTATCAAACAAGTGGTTTTTGTGTTGGCAATAATGACCAGTGGCAATCCGCCAAGAGGTTTTAAGACTGCCTCACGTATATTTTATCTGTAGACAAATTGCTTGTCTTTACAAATAGCCTACAATAGATTTCACGAAAGTGTAGTTAAAGAAGTGAAAACTATAAATCTTTCGCGTTAAGGCTCCAAAAGATTCGTACATAAATCCAGAAAAAGGATTTGCCAAACGGCAGAGCCAGTGTATCGAAGCTTTTGAAAAAAATTAATGCCTTTACGAAATATTGATAGTACTTCCTTGAAACCTACGTTATGCATCTTGTTTTGAATCGAGGGATGATAATGAGAATCAGAATGCTGCGACCACTTCTGAACATGAAAATTATTGCACGAAAGGTTTACATCTCTTATTAAATAAGAGAAGACTTCACGGTTGGCGTGGAGAGCGTTGAAAACCTTCATTTATTTAACTGACCTTTTGCACTGCTCGAAGCATCTTAGCGTATACCACTTTTGTGCCTCTACATGTGCGCAGTTTGGGGCTCAAAAGTGGTATATGTAAATGTGCTTCACGTTAAGCAGAAGCCTCTAATAAAATAGAGTATACGTAACGGACACTGTTTCCTCATTCTATACTATTTGTTTGCGGGGATACTCTTGCGATTAAAATCATTAACGCAAATAAACATGTAGCACCCCTTCTCCATGACAAATAAATCGGAAGAACAATCAAATTCTGACGGTGAAAAAATAAAACAATGATATCAAGATTTCCATTTCAAAAATTATTCCAATGCCAGCACTAATATTTTGTTGTTTTCTAGGAAGAGCATTTAGAGGTTAAGAAATCCTTCTAACCTACTTACTCCCCGGAAAAAAGTTAAAAATATTCCACTAATATATTACGGTTGTAGCTCATAGAGTAAAAGTTAAAATAATGATATTGACGGAAATGCTGAGTCTACCAGTAGAATTTTTACAAGATAAGTATGAATTCTGCCTCTCAGAATCCTGTACGCAGTAATGATGTAGGCAATTGTGTCAATACTTGTGATTTAGCTAAAAACTTCTAAGGCTACACATGACAATCAAGAGCTAATATCGGAGATGTAACTCCGTAAAATACAATTTCCCGCCACATATTAATTGACAAAAATTTATAATTTTCAACCTATCTACTTACCCTTCAAGTCTATAACATTTGTTCCGAGACACCATGCATGTAGCAAACACATTATAAAGAATATTCGATTTAATTGAAATGCCAACATGAAAAGAGAAGTTCAACAAAGAAGGGAAGGGAAGAGTGCTGCAAAGCAATCTCCCGGTAATAACACCGGCTCACCGGCATACCGGCTCACCAGGAAACCGGCTAACCGGCATACCGGCTCACCGGCATACCGGCTCACCGGCATACCGGCTCACCGGCATACCGGCTCACCGGCATACACCGACATACTAGCACACCGGCATACAAGCACACCGACATACTAGCACACCGTCAAACCGGCACAAGGCTTTACATGATTTAATGATTTGCGCGTGCGGACGTACTTGTCTGCGGATGCCTCCGTGGCTGGGGCGGGCGTGGTGGTGGTGGTGGTGGAGGAGGAGCGTAGTTAGCGCGGGGCCCGGTTGGTGGTGAAGGAGGGAGGCCGCGTAGCGCCGGCTTGTCCTTGGCCGTAACGCCCCTGTCCGGGGCGCCTCTCGTGTGGGTCTCCCGGACCTCCTCTCGGCCGCTGTACTGGTAGCCTGCCCCGTGGCGCGCGGTAGCGCAGTGCCGCGGCGCGCCCAGAGCCGCCGCGCCGAGTGGGGCTGCGCCCGCCGTCCACCTTCCGCGCGCCGTGCGCGTCTACTCTGTAAGTTGTCCGGCGCAGCGCTGAACGGGTCCTCGTGTGGTGGTGTCGGTGGTGGTGTGTGGTGGTGGTGAGGACGGCGCCGGCGTGCGGTGAGCCGCTCGCGTAGTCGCGCACGGCTGAAGCGCGGCCGGCGTGAGTTGTTACGCAGGCGCGGGCGCAGGCGGGCGATGACGGTGGTGAGGCGGCCGCTTCTCGTGGTGTGCGGCAAGCTCCGTCCGGCGTTCGGGGTCGTGGTTGGTGGTGGTCGTGTGGGCGTGTGGTGGTGGTGGCGGAGGGAGTAGGTGGTTGTGGTGGTGTGGTGGCCGGTGGTGGACGTGGTCGGGATGGGGTGGTGAACAACCTCTTCCGCTTACGACTCGGTTGTGGTTGTCGGGGCGTCCAGCACTTCGTTGTGTATGGGTACGTACTCCTCCACTTGCACGGAGGGTTCGTCTGTGGATTCTCGGGCGGGGGCTGTGCGTGGTGTGTGTGGTCGTCGTGGTGGTGTGAGCGGAGACGAGCGGTTGGAAGGCCGTACTTCTCCTTCGCGCCGTTGTACGGCCGGACGCGGCGTCGGTGGCGCGCCTTGGTGGTGAGCGCGCACGGGGCGTGGCGCGTGGGTAGGCTCGCGTGGGCGGCGCTGGTGTCGCCTGCGGCCGACAGCGGCGCTCCGTTGTCGTGGGTCGTCGTCCAGTGCTGGACGGCGCCGAGGTGGACGGGGGCGCCGGCGGTTACGGCGGCGGCCCTCCGAAGTCGCCGTACTGGCTGGGCGGGTAGTAGTCCTGGTTGTCCTGGAGAGAGCGGAACGTGTGTTAATTAGTGCGTCTGCTGGAGAGGACGCGGAATGCTCGGAGGCTATACTTTCCTTTCGTGCCTGTGGCTTTACATTTGAAAGTAAATAATGGGACTGTTCTTGGAAAATACAACTTTTCATATTAGGCGAGAAGGCCGCTCTGTTAAATTGCGTTGAACTGACAACAAATATCCCAGCAGCTTAAAATATATTTTCTCGTCTACTCCCAACTTAGGCACATTAGAGCTTTCTTCAAATATAGTGGTCATTAGTCTGAAAGACCGGAACCTTCATATCTATTGTTTTCCGACTCGTCCTTACATTGCTATTTCTCTAGTATTGTATTCAAACTTTTTGAAGTGTACACAAGAACTTTTGTTCTCATAATCTTAAAAATATGAAACAAATATTTATAAAAATATTAAGGATTAATCTAAAAAAATTCATTGTACATACGAGTACATTTTACAAGTATCCTTTAATATTCCGACGACTATATAAAAGACGAAAGTCGAACGGGACACAAAAAAGGAAAAAAAGTGCGAGATTAATATTTACAATTAGCACCTGTTCACTGATTAACCTTCTGGTTGTAATGTGCTGTTATAGACGGGTGGGTTACGACCTGGTTTCAGGCTGTGGGGCAACAGGATGATGAAAGAGCTGCGTTCCGTATCGCAGGCCGCCCTCGTATACGACACGGCCCTTGGGACGCAATGCTCTCTCTCTGCTCCTGACTCTGCCACCTTTGACCTCTCTCTTCGTTTGCCAGATCAGGAAAAATACCGTTCTAAACTAGATAATCGTATTTTTTGTGACCATGCACCCTCGCGTTTCCCTCCTCTTCCCTACCTCGCATTCAATAGAACGAACGCGACGACACTGTTTTCAAAAAGGGTAGACAATTCTTGTCCCCCATACATTGCGTTAAATAAATACTCGCATTATTTTTGGTGTTAAATGAATACTCGAAAATTGTGTTAATATACTGCTTTTATTTGAAACGTTAGTGAACCATGATAGTCGTCTATTTTTACGCTATTGAGGTAGTCACCTTCTGAATAAAAGACAGTGACTCCAGATATAGTACTGTGAATATATTTCATTAGCCTAAGGTTTAAAAGAGTAACACTCCATGTAAACTGCATTGTGTTTTCTTGATAAAAGTTTCCCAATTAATTTTAGACAATCAATTCTCTAAATTGCACTTTGTACAAATTTTCTTTACTTAATATCTATGAACTAAATAAAGTAAAATTTACAAAATTGATTGTCTAAAAATTAATTTAGAAACCTACATCAAGAAATTGCTAGCTCTTGGTCAGCGTGTTTGCTTTCCACCACGCGGCCCCGAGTTCGATTTCGGTCGAGCCATGACTATAGTGAGTGTTTTGCTTGCAACGTCCCAGTGTATGTTGCTGTGTGACAATTAGAATATTCACTTCTCAGGTTTAGAAGGTCAGAATACGGCGTGGGAATGTCTACGTGCTAACGACACGTAACACACGGCCGCGAGGCAGGGACGTCGGCGGTAGGCCTGAGCCCGTTCACGGGCTGTCGCAATAAGTATATCCATTCATCAAGAAAAGTAATACAGAAATTAAATATTTAATTGATGCTTTATTTTACATGGGGAGAGGTCATGAGCCCTGCTCTTCCGTCTGACCACGCCAATTTCGTTACATCCTTTCCCCAACTAGCGGAGGAAGGAGGTACGACGATACAGGCGATTTGAATTTAGCTCAGAGACTTCATTTACGCTTGCGGATCTTTTACATGCAGTAAATCTACTAACATGGGACTGCCGGCTTTACTTCCCCTCCGAAGGAAGGCGTATGAAGGATTTTTCGCCCTTAAAACTCCACGGCTTCGATCGGAATTGAATTTGCCAACTTAGGTATAACAGTCCGTTACGCTACGCGTTACACCGATACGCTAACCTTCGTACGGTCGCCGCCGCAATAATCCAGAAATGCAACGTCGTGCAGAAATGCCGCTGACAATCAATTTATTTCATTAGCCTAAGGTTTAAAAGAGTAACACTCCACGTAAACTGCATTGTGTTTGCACGAAGAAATTCTATTAAGGAAAAATAATTTAAAAAAATATCGACACAGTTATAAATAATTTATCTGAAATGCTAGCCGCCTATGGAACAACATTTCGTTAACTTTTAGTCACGTAGTCTTGTGTACCATATCTGACAAGACCTATCACTAACAACATAGGGAAGACTAAAAAAAGTTATATAATTATAACTATTAGATAACACATTTGTGAAGAAAGTTATCGTCCTCCGCCATTATTACATAAAAAAAAATAATATTCGATTAAATATATCTGAGAAATTTGAAAGTTGATGAAAGAAATTGAATTGAGATTGTATCTTTTATTAGTTTTAGATTTTTGGAAAAACACCCCAACTAGGGCAAGAACGTCAAAGAAGGAAAGACAAATTTAAAAAAAATGAGTGTTTTTTACAGGGTTCGAAAAACTAATTACATTAGCTTTCGATCGATCGCAGGTATAAATGCCGCATTTGAAATTGAAATGGCGCGCGCGTTGATGTTTGAATACAGCAAGGCGGGAAATCTAGGTATTCTCTGGTTATCTATTGAGACACTAAGAAGGTAACGTTCTGCTCCAAATCCCTCTCACATTTGCGCCAAATGCACGCAAGATACCAACGTCATCGTGTCAACTCTACGCAGAAATAAAACATCCGCCACGCGCCTCGCGCATGTTCAGTTGTTTATTTTTTTTCAGGGAGTGGGATTGAATATTGTTAAAAAAAAAAGAATATATTTCACCATATTTGTTCGTAATAAATCTAATAATCCTCTCATGTTAATTATTCTTGAAAAAATTAAATGGAATTGCTTATTCATATTTCAGTGGGTTTTAATATCTAAAATTCTTAATACTTACTATTCTCATTATTATACAAAATAAGCTTACCTACACATTCTCTTCCGATTTTCAATCTTATAGATTTTTACTTTCCTACTTCATTACATTTTTAATTTAGATGATTAATCATATCTTATTTTGTGTGATATTTTTTTTATGCACACCAGTGTTTGCAAAAGCTAAAAGGAGAAAATTTCTATTCTGAAGAGAAGAATAATTTAAAAAAATAACTTGCCAAAAGGTAAAGAGCCACAGAAATTTTCATATTCTGGAGAAAGTAATTAAAATATCCTTTCGAATACAATTTTATAAATGTAACTACAATGTTCCAGGGTGATGTTTCATTTAATAACCAAAATTCCCCGATAGAAACTCCCCGAAGAAGACTCCTGAGCCTAACATAAAATTGAGGAAAGAAGAGAAGCGATGATCACGTACAACAACAAAAGAGGACCGGGCAGAAGCAGATACCACGCCACACCGGCACGATCGCGCGCACACTGTGTAGACCGACTATGAAAAACCACACGCGCAGGAATGCAAGAGTAGCCCGGCAGTTTAAATTTCAGTCCGTATGAAATGTGTTAACCAGCTCCTTGGAACGCGCCACCGAACACAGAAAACAACCAAGTAATGAATAAGACGGAATTCTCTTGTGCCGCAGGGCTCCGGGTCCGTACTGACAGGCCCGAACGAAACGAAGGAAAAACGGCGAGACACGACACAAGGAGTGGCAGAAATAAACCAAGGTATACGTGCAGACAGACACAAGCCCCTGTAGCCGGGCGGGGCACTCTTGCCACAGCCGAAGCGAGAAAACGCAACATTACCGAAAAGAACTGAAAAAGAGGGAGCCAAACCAACATGAACCACACTCGTGAGCAACAATGAAAAAAAAAAAGGGCGCCGGACGAAGCCGAGCAGCAACACAGCGCTTCAGCGAGGCAAGAGAAGCAAGGCCATAGGGATAAGATGCCATGCGCTAGCGCACCATGCACGAAGGAATAACACGCTGGAGAAACATAGGCAAACGCGCGTTCGGCAAGAAACAGCAACGCTGCTTAAACTTCCCTACTAGGCGAGTCGTCGTCGCATCGTTGCATGGTTTTTACCATCTATGCTCTGGCACGTCCCTTAGTTCCCGACGCGCACGCCCACGCAGCCCTTTTAACAGTGGCGTAAATGTCGAACATCGAACACGTGTCAGAGAGTTGCAGGCTCTGAATTGCCCCAGCACGAGCCCGTCAGGATCACGTCGCACATCTATCTTAGCGCCGCCACAACGGCGGCCGACGCCCAACATGCCAAGTATCCACTATACAACGAAAAGCGCATGGCCTTCGAAGCTCTACTTCGCAGCGCTCTCAGCCCTTCTTCATAGCGAGACGATACTCCGACGGCCAAAGTTTGTTACACAAAGGAAATAAAGTACCAGAATCCATCTGGAATTACGGTCCTTGTATACAGACGTTTGTTACAGAATCCATCCCATTGGGGTATTAGAAGTAAACCGGGCTGGTGGAGAATAATAGCAGATCCATATTACTGTTTAAGTACGGTGTTACCTTGTGGTCATAAAGTAAACCGTCATGGAGTGCTGGGGGTGGAGATGGGTATACTTATATCTGTGGTGTTGTCAACTTGGCCGGTACAATTGTTTTTAACAAGTTCCTTGATACAGTGATCATGGATCCTGGATATAACCCAACGGTTCTTTTTCGTGTATAAGAGGATTTATTTTGGCTGCAATTTGGCTGATGCCAGAACAAGAGGTGGACCTCCAAGCTCACTGCCGCAGTTACAAACATCTACATTTACAACACGAATTACCATTAGAGTGTAAAAAACCATAACGATGCAACACCTTATTAGTTATTAATATTTCCAGAGACACGCGCTTTTGCGAAAATTAACATCAGTGTTTTCTTCGTGCAGAGGTTGCATAACTCTTGGTTGATTTCACTATTTTATCGTATATTTATGTACCTATAATTGACGATTTTTAACTCTTTGTTTCTAATTTTATTCTTAAAACATCTAATTATTTTTTGTTAAATTCATTGAAGATTAATATTCTATATTGCAAGTATTTAAGTGTATAAGTATGGGAGTTTTACCTCATGCATTTATTGGTTATTCTCATATCTTTTGGATTTTCTATCAACAAGTTTTTTCATTATAATATTTAAGCTCGGGGAAAAAAAAAGAAAGGAAAAAAAAAATGTCAGTTTTAAGAACAATATAGTTTTTTTTTTCAACGCCGTTAACAGGAGGAGGGATAAGGGTGGGAAATCAATAAGGTCCATTTACATAGAAAAACTTCTACATCTAGAGTGTGTTACTAAATGGGTGTGGTTTAATATAAAAAAAACAGGTAGAGTTGAAAAGGTTTTTTGCGACTCGGGATATCCTTTCGCTGTCTTTCTAGTCTTGTTTCCCGAATAAAAAATATGGATTACTATCCTGCCTTTTGATGATCCTGTCGACATTTTTAAAAACTCATCCAAACTTCATGGGAAGCTTTACCCCGTAATATCTCGAATATACATGACTATTTCTTCAAAGGAAATATAGTTTAGTGTTTTGTACTTCATACTACTTGTTATATTACTTCTCTGTTCTATCTGTTATACTTCATTATTCTTGCCAGCTACAGTACTTCGAGGACTGAAGCGCGTCCAAACGATTTGGTTTAATTGGGCAATACGATACGATTGTTGCAGAATAAGGACTCTGTAGATGTATTCTTTACGTAATTCTTACATATTATTGAAACTAACCGAAAACTACACACAGATTAGTGTATTTTCTGGCATAAAAAATAGGGAGTTTTTACGTTTCATTAGGCACAACGGTTGAACAAATTGAAACGTTGCCTTGTTCTGGCGCAGGGTTTGTATAGCCCCGGCCCGACAGTGGCGCGCCCCGTCGCGCAGAGTCAGCAGCCAGCCGCAAGTACCCGCCCCACAACGTGGGTTCCCTGCCGACCCCGGCAGCCCGCCACCTCCGCCCCGCGCCGGCGCCCGACCGCGACCGGCCCAGCAGGTACCACGCATTACCCCCCTTCGTTCAAACACTGCCTCGTTCTGTGTTCAAGGACCATGTCAAAGAATTTGCTTTTCGACTCCACCAGACGAGAACCCTCCCCAAACTAGTAGGGGGAAATGTTCGCCAGCAGATTTTATACTAAATTTGGTGACACTTTAGTCTCTTACAAGTGCATCAAAGACCACAACAATACTAGTACGAAAAGATGAGACAGGTTACCTTTAAACAAGATAAATAATTTTCAAGAATCAGGTTAAAAACCTGATCATAGTCGGTTGAATCGGCTCAATGGAACAGCGTAGATATGAGTTCCGAATTCACATATGTGGGCTGCCCAAGAGTTTACAATGCCTGCCGACCCTGACAAAATCGGGAAGTCCTGCAAGCAGTGAGTTACATTCTTCGTCTGCTCAGGACACTTACCATTCTGATTACATAATAAAAGTCTTCCTGAAGCCAATCTAAAAATATAACAGGTGCTTTGACCAATCGGACAAGACTTTGCCTGCGAGCACTTTATTGGGAAGCCGGACGGACAAATTATAGCAATAGGTACGAAAGCCAATTGGCCGCGAGATTGAATGCCCGTGAATCACACTATTGTATGTTGCGGGTATAAGTTATTATCTATAATATAAATTGCAACAGTTACACTTTCCCAAAGTTTGCTAGAGACATTTTTATCCCCACATTTATAACTCCAAATATCGAACCTTGAAAATCCAGACAATATGGAACTAATATTAATTATTTTTAATATAGTTGTAATCTGAAAGATTTTTACTCTAAAACGTAATTTCTCGGACCTACGGTCGCGCCGAGTGTGATGCCCAGTTAGCATGTATATGTGATGACTGCCGAATTTAAGTATGAACTTAGTACAGATGTGCGTGACGAGTCTGCTAGGTAAGCTAGAAACTTCTGAACATCATAGATTTAAGTATGATTTAAATTCGTTTTTCTTTATGCTTCTTTCATGTAGAATTAGTTACAAACATAATGCCTGTATATGCGAAATCTACGCCAGTATTATATACACAGAACTTTCCGTCAGACCTGGAAACAGAAGAGAGAATGCTTGTTCTGTCGTATTATGACACACTAGGCTCTCACCTCCTCCCTAGAATAGAGAGCAATAGTTTGTTCTACTTGGCCCAATAAGAATTTTATGTCAAGGTTTTCGGGCCCCGCCCTTCTGCGAAACCTTCCTCGGGCGAAAATGCCGTGTGGGAGCCGAAAACGCCGTGACTTACTTCCCAGAATTAGACGAATGTGTGGATCCTAAAATGTCTGCATTTTCGCTCTCGTCCTGGGTAAACCTGGTAGTCGTTCTCCCCGAGATCAGCCATAGTAGCTTCTCGACCCTAATTCTCCCTTTTCAATTTACAAGCAAAGTTACCGGCACACGAACTTTTGGCGCGCGGCCAAAAAAAGGACAAGATGGCATAGATAAAACGAAGTTGTATTAGCGTTACTCTAATGATCTGTCTATAAAAAGTTATCACACAAAACTGTTAATGAAGTAGCAAGTTCGGTTCATAATACCCAAAATTTAGCGTTCGAATGACGTAGGAAAAGCCGCGGTGGATTTGTATAAGGGGTGGCGGTATTAAAAATCGGGTAGTACTTCGTGATTAGTTCTATAATGAATGAGAATAGTAAGGATTAGAAATTTTAGTATTATTTTAATAAAACCCCACTGTTATACGAACGTTAAACCAAAGGTGCGACAAGTTACATAAATATGCTTGTTCAGCGAATAATAACAGTGCCCGAAGTGCGTAATATAATAGATATTGTATATTCATTGCCTATGTACTAAAAAGAATTCCTGTTCGAAAACTACTCATTACTTTAAAATGATTACATTCGCCATCCCTCCTTGAGAAAAAGCTAAAATTGATAATCAGACCAACTGGGTTATCTCGCCAAATGAGCCGGGACCAGAAAAATTGCCGTCTCGGGCTTACTCGTGCTTTTATATTCTGGTTCAGTTATGGAAAGGAGGTTTGAACGCATGTAGACGAAATGTTGTGAGCCCTTGTGATCGGAAGGTGAAAAAGAGCAGGCCCATGGCCTTGAGTTCTCGCACGTAAATAAGGCATTAATTCAATTCAATTCGAATTTTCGCCATAAATTTCCTTTAGGCTTTCCATGCCTATTGCAGAAGCAGATTTTTAGCCCGACACACCCTCGTCGAGAGGGGTTCCACATGTGGGCGAATCACGTCACCAGATCCACGCACCCTTCCCACTACGCTGTCGTCCAATAGATAGACGCCCCAGAACCGAAGCCCCGCCAAGCACAAGCCAAGGTCGCCAGACCGTCTCCAGGGCCCCGAAACCCACCTCGACAGGAGTACGCGCCCAGGAAGTCCACGTGACGCCCCACAAGCAGCACGCGGCGTCCAAGCTTCCCGCTTCGGCGACGGCCAGCGCCCCGTTCGAACTCCGCCCCTCGACCCTTGCTCTCAATCACGTCTACTGCCCACGCCCCCGCGCCCACCGCCAGCGCTCAGACCACCGCACGCCCATCCAGGTATCGCTCTCTAATTTCCAAATCATGGCGCAGGTAACAAAGTCTTGTACCTTACACCGGTCCGCGGAATACGATGGCCGAAGTGTGACGAAGCATGAATGTAAACGCATAGTTTCGGTTTCCGAAACACCTGTTGCCAACACGAAAACAACCTAATTTATTTTTTTAAAAGGTAAAAACTTGTTCAATTATAAGAGTCCTCTATAATCCCATTCTTTGACCAGAATATTTCGCCCCACATAGGTAGGGGTAATTGGTTGAAATAAATTAATCCATATACAAAATATGCTTAAAATAATAAAGATGACAATATATTCATTCCAACTGACCAAATCTGTCATTATTGTTCCCATATCGCAATTTATTTATCTGTCGCTTCGAAATTTAGCGTGCCCACCTATTATGAGATATTTTTAATCGCAAACATTTTACAGTTTATTTATGATTTTTTACGTTGATAATAATTTGTTAAAATGACCGAAAAGGGAAAGTTAAAGTCTGTATTTTTCACTCTACATTGAACTGAATACAGTCGTTTATTATTTCATTATACATATTAATTTGATTTTTAATAAACATGTCTTTGTTATCTCAGTTCCATTTCGTCCCCATAATGTGTATAGGGTTCACTATTGGTTTTTCGTTCATGTTTGAAGAGTTATTAATCAGGGCTTTCTGAAAAGTGAAGAACTAATATCAATAATTTGTGTCCTTGTGTAGGAAGTTACCCATCGTAACAATAACTGAAAAATCACTTAGAGAACTAAACCTTGTACCCTAGAATGAGCAATTGCGCGAGTTAAATACAAAGCCAACGTTACGAGTATTATGTTATCCGATAAATTTTTTACGGATCCCACCGTCTCGAAGACAAGCACAATTTCTAATCGAAATGTTATCTATCGATGATCACGTTACCGCGATCGATGACCTAAAACCATCTAGTGTAAATATCATTGTATGTCAGACACCAATACTAGAACGTACCTCTTTTAATATTATTGTTTTATTTATCCCGTAGAGGAATCTCAGAATGCTGCTCTTGTTGAATTCTCACCATCTCTCCCTTCCCTACTGATATGTCATCTTTGGATTGTTGTCTGCGCAACTTTAGTGTAACAAATCCGAATCAAGAGGATCAGATATTGTGGGGTATTGAGCTGTATAGACAAGGACAAGAGAGTTTGAATAGCTTTGCTTTGGAATAGCGTGAAACTATATCCTTTTAACGAATAAAGTGCTATATAAGTAGCAGACATGCACAAAGCATGTTATAATGGGTGAGATATCTAAACTCTTAGATGTGGTTAAACGGCTTGACTTAGCGCTGTCTATATTAGAACAACAAAGCGACACTAATTATGTTTAATCCCTATTTTATCGCACACGTAGTAGCTACCACTGATCTGTGAATTATCCGCAGATATGGAAGTGAACCATAGAGAGTCACACCTTAGAATCCACCATAACACTATAGTTTAGTCGGATAGTAACTACAAATAGTAATCAGTCAAACCAGATGTATAACTAATTGAAATCAGAAACAATTTTCGCGAAAGAAAGGATATTATTACTTTCCCTTGAGATCACAAGTGTTTTTCTAGATGCGAATTATATATATAATTAATAGATTTACTGTACACAGGATAAATCCCATATTATCAATCCTAAGTGACAAGGTCAAACTAAGAAATGTGCTTAAAGAAAATGACCAAGATATGTAAAGATTGTATTGTACGCTTTGTAAGTACCTCTTGAGTCATATCACGTAAACATGTACAAACTTAATGATAGCATTCATTTAAGCGGAGAAAATAAAAAAATCCCTAAAAATATACCAAGACCCAAAATAAACGATCAAACGCATAATAAACTTTAAAAAAATAAACTTATTTTATGTAAAATAGAATAAATACCTTTGGACGTGCGTAGGTGACTATCTTTTGCTTTTAGACCCAAGCGGCTCTCCGAGTAATCTGTATCTGTTGCTCTTCCAAGTGACAGTGCTGTCTGTATTACTCTTTCTTGCAGCAGTATTTATAATTTATGCCACGTCCTTATTCTCAGTTCTAGAGATATAAGCATGATTCGCGAAAATGGTCGTGCTGCGCGTTGATGTTTGCAACTCCCAGCAAGCGGAATCCTAAGGTATTCCCTCTATTGGTATATACCTAATGTGAGACAGTTAGGCAGATGATGAGTATAAGATCTGTACACGTACTACTGCCTAATAACCTCCTCACCAATGGGCACCAAATTCGCGCCAAGAGTACGAGCTACATCTCAAGAACGTTCTATGATATACGAGTGTTCATCGAACTCTCCCGTTTACGTTAGTAATTAAACCGTATCGCACCATGCGCCGCTCCGGCAGGGAATGAATTTCTCCGCAGCTTCGTTTTAAATCATTTTTCGTTCGACCGTCGGCGAGCTCACCTTCCCTCCGCCTGAACAGCTAATCAACAACAAGCCGAAGTACATCCTCCACAGCCACTTATGTGTCTGTGATCCTTGATCATTGACATGTCCCATGCATCCGCATTCTTATCCGCTGTCTCTGCAAGAGCAATGCAAATGGAAATGGCTGGCTTCTGGTTCTTCGGGGAGTGTCCTCTTCAGGATACATCTAACATTGTCCATAGATACAGGTTGTGACCTCATCTCGATAGCCTTTCGTATCTGCGCACCTGTAACCTGAAATCCGCTACGCTACACCAATTCTATCCCCGTTTCCTATCCTTACAGACTTTTTACTTTCCCTACTTCATTACACTGTTAATTTCAGACGAGTTCAAATTACCTATCGTAGTATCTGTGTTGTGGCGTTTATCATTGGCGTTTTGCCTGCAGTGCTGTTCCATAGAGGTAGAAGAAATTTCTATTCTGGGAGATAAATTAAAATTTTCTTTGCCAAAGTAGAAGAAATTTCCGTGCAACTGGCGCGTCTGGGCCCCGGCGCCTCGAGCGGAGTCATGCATTTGAAGATTTCCGTGCCCGAGTCACCTATTGCGTTAAATCGTTGTGACAAGCAGCGTCTCCAAGTGAGCAGTTAGTGATAAGCGTGACGAGATTCGCACTCCCCACCATGGCGCGCCGTATCATTCCTAGTCGATACATTTCTGCTGAGAAAAGCGGCAGAAGGTAGATGGTACCCCTCCGCAGGCCACCACTCTAACCCGCCCGCCACCCTCTACCGCCTCGGGCCGTAACGGACTGCTCGGCCGTCATGTGGGACTCTCCAGAGAGGCGAGAGAGCAGCGACGCAGCGTATTAACGTCGGTTATAGTACTATTAATGCACCCACCTCGTGAAAACTCACAACCAGAATTCGTGGTACAATAAAAACAAGAAATCTATATAACTATTTCAGGTAAGCCCAAGAGGTAACTTCACCTCGTAATACATCAAAGTCACAATACACTCGCTCCACCACGCATTTCAAACACACCTGATCTGCCGTGTGTCAACGCGATGACAAACTATTATACCCGCGAGCGGAACTATTCGCAAGCCTCTCAGCACTTCCCTAGGGTCACGGCGGTGCGCCAAACGCTCTTCCGGCTCAAGCAAGTACTCGTCGGAGTTTTTAACATCGATGTTTATCTCGTAATCTAAGCGGCAGAAAGCCTGCAGCAAAGACCTCACAACGACGCCTACCTTGTTCTGTCCCCAAGTGCGCCCGCTCCGCCCCCCATTACGGTGCACGCTCCAAAAATTCGTGCACAACAAAATTTAATTTGGCTGCGGCCCGTGTTTATTAATCTGTAATTAAAGTTTCACTGAAAGAGTTATAAAACTCCTTCAACGGGCAAGGGAACTAAGAAAAAGCGAAAGGAAGTACTAAGATATCAGGACCTACGCGCACTACAGCATCCAACTCTCGTGCATGGGGCCCATTTAGCTCCGGAGCTGTCCGTTAGGAACCACGCTGCTGGCTGTGCCCCGCGCTGCAACAAAGTTTGCCCGCTCAACCTGGTACTAGCGTCCTCTAGTCGCTAACACATAACACGCACCAAGCGCCTATATCAGTTATACGTGGTGTCACTCTCGGTCGTTAACGTCTTTACAAAGCTAATTCCAGCAGTGTCGAGATTATCTTGCCGGGGACAGACTTTTTTCCGACGCCCAGATCCCATCGAAGCTAAAACATTACAAGAACCCCAGTAGATAAACATCACTCCCAGTGCACCCAAAACATTCTCTCACTTCAGAGTAAGAGCACGGTCTGTGGGTATCCATTAAACCGTTTAAAAAGAGGTCACCGTTTCGGAGGATGGATGTTTAATAATTCAAAATTCAGATGTTTTATAGAAACATGTGCCAAATGACACCCTGTTTTGAAAATCACTTTGGATCAATCCGATTGACTGCGTCATCCCTACGCCTCGGTTTTCTTGTGTTAACTCCCAGAGTTAATCATGGTATCAGTGGAATGGACTCCAGTTGAGTGTTTTACTGTTGTTTGAAGGATATCGGGTTTGATAGCGGCATAACTCCTCACACTTTTCATAAACGCTATATTTAATAACAGATCGTAAGTGAATTCTGCAAAGAATAAAAAACATCGAAACGCTGTACAAAGATATTCCTTATACAAAGTACTGTTACGTTGTATATATAGAAACTAGATGATCTGAATTTACCAAGAAACTATTTTTTCTGTGTGGGTCTAACAAAAATCCAGAGGCATGTGGTTTTAGCTACAATCTTTCTGTTCCGACTCCTGTCATTTCATCCTACTGCTTCATATTTCGATTTAACTAACAGGTCTGTTTAGATGGAGCATTCATCATTTGATTTGGGTGTAAAACGACGAATAGGATTAATGTTTTTATTCCCAACAATGTGCAGTACGTTAGCATATAGTACCAAAATAAGGGTGAATTAATCCATCGAGATCTTTGCAATTGAGCAAAGATTCGCTTGAATAATATATCATGTGTCTCACAAGAGGTAAATCACCGTGCCCAGCGTTCTTGGTGTATGCTCTGTGTATTAATAAACAGCGGTATTTATTTGGGTGAAGAGCTGCCTCCGCCATAATTTTTTGGCTAGATTCGAGGTTTATATTTCTTCTTAGGTCTCGTTGGTGTGGTTTTTGTTTTGGATCCGTCAAGCCGTACCCGCGCCACGATTTTTCATACGATCTACCGAGATTTCTACAAACTATCGTAATTTATCCATTACGACGTATTAGTTAATTCCAACCTCTCCAGATCAATTGACCATTTTCTAGACAAGACTATACCATCTTTGTAAAAGTTTAATACATCTCCAGATGGAGCTAAGCGGGTACTCCGAAGATATATTTGAAGTAAATTAATTTTTAAAAAGATTTTCTCTCTATAGTCTTAGCTGCTTCCCAGTGCAAGAAAGATAGGCTAGCAATATTAAGACTTCTGTAGGCTTTATGATTGTATCACTATTTCGTATACGATATTGTAGTACTGTATACCCTGGTTAATACTTTTGTCAACAACGAATCGTGTAATGTTTACTACTGCCCATATTGTTTTATAGGTGTCTAGATGTAAAAATGCATTTTACTTATTTCAGTGAGAATATTACTATATGAACATATACATCTGAGTTAAGTGTGAATTATGTTTGTAAATATTATATTTCTATCTTTTTAAGATATGATTAACACTAATCAATTTTGATGATTTTTGCAAGCAGTATACATTAGTCAGTGTATACAAAGTAATTGTAACTTGTCAACCGTTCGTACAATTATCCTCATGTCTCCTATCACTTATCTTGCTTTTATGTGCATAGTAATATTAGCTACGTAATTATATCTTTAAATATAGTGACTCTGGCTCTCATATTCCGCTTAGTTCTCATCTTTAATGCTAAGCTAGGTGATAATTATTGCCACCAGTCCTCGTGTTGATAATACACTAACTGGGGAATCAACCGCAGTAGTAAGCATATCTTGCTTATCTGATAGATTACCACTGCGTGCTTCCTCTAGAATTCTCCGCGTGCACGGAAGAAGAAATCTCTCACAGTTGTTGGTGGGAAGTCAATCCCAGTCACGCTTTTCATTCAGGTTGTCAGCTTGTGTTGGTTCAGTGTTGGTAAATAATAATGGTCCACTGATAGCATAGATTATAATTTCTTACATAACTGTGACTGTCTGTTGTCGTTCTCATTGTGTACAAACCCAAGCATAGTTGATGAATATAGCGTAGTTTTAACGATCATAATTGATCGCAAAACTATTCTACCCGCACAACTCTCACAGCCTCAAAATTTATACTTTCAATCGCACCTCTTAAACGAATTTATACTTGTTCGTAGCTTCTACGTATTGGAGTTGTGATGAATCTCGAACTCTGTGAACCACATTAATGATTATAGCGTTTAGCATGACGCGTATTTATGGATGATCCTCACTTACTCTCGATACTTTTTTACATGACCTCATCTAACTCCAACGAGACTAATATACAAATTAATATACGATATTATTCTAAGAAAAGTAGCTAAATAGTTTCTATCTGACAATAGATAGTATCTGCAGACTCCTATAATGTGTAGATCTCTGCTTCTGGACTCAAGACCATTTGATCATGGTCCACCGAATAACTGCCTAAAGTATTGGAGGCGGTATAAAACACACTCCAGGGTGAGCAGCAATAGCTTCCACCTGGTTTTAACTTCTGCTACATAGTACCTCTCATCTATCATATATTCGTCATTCTTGCAGATACATCAGTACTCTCGACGAACTCAAGGTCGTACTCAACTTACTGGTATATACTGAGGCAAGTACACCATTACATGATTTGCGTAGTCTATATACCTATGCAACTCTCTCTAGCATACCGGAAATAGAAAAGTAATTACATTACTGATAAATGTCTTACATAATTATTTTAACAATACCCTGAGAGTTGTTTAACTAAATTAATATATAATTATGTACATAATTATTTTTTTGGCAGAAATGTTCAAACCAAAGTGTTTACCTTGGCAGAAAGTCGAGAATTTTTAGCGAAGTATTCGTATTAATATTTCTACAAAAATTAATTTTATAAGGAAACAAATATTTTATGTAATCAAAAGCGTTTGAGGGTTCGAATTACTTGAGCGAAACAATAGGCATGAAGCCTTTGGCCGGACTCCTGTCATCATAGAACATTACAACTAATTAACCCCTCCTTGGTACATTTTTTTGCCTCGTTTTTTTATCAGATTTAGGAATTTACTATTAACCCTAGAAGTTAACTTGACTCGGTTTTCATTTCACATTATATCTCCCTATAATTCCCCTCCAGAACTTCCCTAAGACATGAGTCATCATTCAACTGTTTTCATATTTTCCTCGCAAACACGATCCTGTCGATTCAGGTAAGTTATGAGTGCATATCGAGCTCCGAATGGCAAGCAAGTACAAGCAAAACGTATCCAGTTCAAACAATTAAAAGGCATTTAATTGAATTAATTGATTAGTTCGAATTTGAACGAATTTGCAAACAGTGTGTATTTGCAAAACATTAGCCACATGTGTGTTTGCAAACCATTGTGTATTTTTTGAAATGGTTAAAACATTTCTTGTTATACATTGAATTTCTCATGAATCGTTGAATCGGGATGGTGATTTATCAAGCGAAATTAATAATTTAATAATTAATGGGCAGTGGTGAATAATTTTGACATTTCCTGGCAACTTCAATCGTGATTTCAAGCTAAATTTCGCGTTTATTGAACAATACTTATTTAAATAAACCATCTGAAAGTTAAGCATTCCTTTAAACCCGGAAGTGTGAGGGACGCCGTGAAGGTGTTACGCGGGGCGTTGCAGGCGCAGGGAGGAGGAGAACGCGAGGGCGAGTGGCCGAGGACACGCGGCCCGGGGGACGTACACCCCGCCACGCGCGCGCCCGCGCCGCAGCGCGAGCGGGCCCGAGCCCTTCCTGCCCACGCTGTCGCGCCGCGCGCACCCCCACCTGCACGAGCCGGTCGCCGTCGGCCGCCGACGCCACGCTCGGCCATCACGCACACAGCCACAGTGCACCCAAGCGAAGATGGAGTCCGAGTCTTAAACTACGCGCAAAACTCTCAACTGCACTGCATCATTTCCCACACTTGGCGAGATGACACATTCTAATATCATCCACGGACGACCCTCTTTGACGGTGCGAGTGACGATTTATTATCTATCCAACGTGATATTAGTAGTCGTTTATTTAACTTATCCCCACCCAAAGGAATGGTAAGCTGAGCGGCTATGAAATCAAATAGTGGGGAAGTTGATCATAATCAGTGCTGCCCCGTTGATGATGCAACCAGCTTTCAATAGAACAAACACAGCAGTAAAGAGTGAAAAATGAATAGGCGGCCGAGGATGAAATGTGATGGCACTTTCTATATGAATAACTGAAGAGCAGATAAGATGTTACCAATGTCACGACCAATGACGCACGCATTTCTTGAACGATCTTCTTTCCTGCTAGTTACGGCGTAGACTGATAACCCACAAAGACTGAAGAGAGAAGAGGAAGCTTTAAAAGAGGTGACAAAATAATTAGACAGTAAGAGCCCGAAGTAGTAGAAAAATGATGTTATCTATTATAGATAATAAGATAAACAACGGTACTACACCAAAGACTCTGTAATATATCGACAGTTATAACACAATGGCTAAATACGTACTTAACAGTCTGACAAAGTGTACTACACACCGAGAGACGAAAAACTAGACCATGCTATATCGTTTTTCTAAAAGATGATCAAGGATATGCGTAGGCATATGCCGACAACGCCGGGGCCGGCTGAGTTAGTGATTTTTTAGGCTAAGTCGCGACGCAGCAACAGTCATGACGATGGCGGACACGTTTCATCCGGGAGTGTAGTCTGGTGGCTTCACTCACGAGACGCCTGACATTTCTGTGACGTCTCCGGTGACTGGGATATACATGGAGCAGTAGATCGCTCTAAAAAGACGCCACAAGACGGCTAGACGCGGAAACGATCAGCCAACACTGTCAAGTACACGGCTCACAAGTGCAGGCGCCCCACAGAATATAGCCTGACACGCAATTGAAATAACTTTCTCGAGGAAAAAAAAGAACACCGACGGGTGTAGTTCCAACCCGAAGTAACTTCAGTTAATATTACCAGTACCAAATTTGGAACAGAGCATAGAGAGACTCATAGGAAACGACAGAGAGCACAACAGATTAATAAAAGCCGCGAAAAAAGCGAAGACCAATTGTCTCGAGTACCGAGACCTGCTTAACCTCATAAGTAAATCATTTAATCAACAGTACCACTGTTTTCTTTTAAGTCTTTTGTTCTATTGTGTCATGTCTCCTTATTTGTATAGACTGTGCTTAATCTGTTTCTTGCCTGAAATCACGCGACATAGCGGCCGCACACCATGCCCCCGAGGCTGCGCGCCGAGGGGACAATCTCGCTGGGGCCGCTGGCCTTCCCAGGCTGCGCGCCCGGCGAAGAGGGACGGCTGGAGGCGCGAAGACGCGGCGGCAGGAAGAGAGCCCGAGCGACGAGCAAAGCCGTGTGCCGCGAGCGGCCGGACGCGTGGTGGAGCGCGGACGCAGAAAGCGCAACACACCGGGGTCCCGGCCACGCCGCCGCCCGCCCACCGCCGCCGCCGCCCCGCGCGCCCACCCGCAGCGCCGACCAGGCCACCGGACGCGAGGGGCCGGGCCGCGTCGCGGGCCGGCTCACCTAGACGCGCCACGCGCTTCCAGAAGCCGCGCACGCCAGACCGGAGGGAGGTGGGGCTCGCTTCGTTACATATGCAGCCAATCCCTCAAAACAAATCTAAACGAATAGCGAGTACATGCCCCCTGTTTGGTCCAGCAATAAGACCCTCCACAAAAGATCTTTCTTTCTACATAGCATTACTATGCTAAGAAATTAAACTATAGCCTAGTCATGAATTTTAGTATTGATGAGCAAAACAGGGAAATTGCTAGCAGGACCATGCAGTCCGAAACACAAAGCCTATATTTCAAATGTTGTCTTCTACTGCAGGAAAAAGGCGCGAAGAGCGCGAAAATTAACTGATAAAATCTGAAGACTAAACGATACAATTGTTAATTTTGTTCAATTGTGTGTCCATTTAGTATGTAATTACCAATACTGCTACAATCAAGTATCATATATTATTATTACTTAATATTTATTCGGAAACCTCCTAAAGTCATGAAATAATTGATTTTGTAGAAGTTACTCATTTAAGTAATGTAATAATGAATTGGTTTCAATCCAGCCAATATTTTTCTAACTACTCCCATTCATCATGCAAGTCGGCACAAATTAGACGGAGACTGAAAGAGGGATCCACCTGACGAAAAACCTGTTTAGAGAATGCCGCATTTGTACAAAGCGACAGACTTTTTCTTTCAATCTTTACTGACTCATTTCTTTTAAATGGTCAAATGGAAAGCCTGTGCGAGCAATTACCATGGGACGAATGTCACATGTCGCCATTAGTATGTGTATTTGCTGGTCTTGTTATAGGCTTTACGTTTTTGCTGTACAGGTGTAATAATTACCAACTTCCATTTTCCCCATTTCACTAATCGATCCCATTAAGGCTGCAACCACGCATTTGGATCTGGAGTACTGACCGCGCTGCGTGTCGGCTGCAGCCTACCGCCCGCGCCCGCCCACGGCGGGTCGGCGCCGCGGCGACGGGAGGCGGAGCCCACGGAGGCGGTAAGCGCGGCCGAGGAGGAGGAGCCGCCCGTCGCGGCCGCCCCGCCGCTACCCGCCGCCCCGGACGCCCCGCCGGCGCGCCCGCAGGGCAGCTTGACCCTGACTACCGGCGCCGGTCCCCGCCGCCGGCCGACGACGCAACGAGGTGCACGAGCCCGGGCCATACCGCCGCCCGGGCCAAGCGCCGCCCGGCGGCCCCGCCGCGCGGACCTGCACTGAGCCACGAGCGCCAGTCGAGCTCGCAAAGGCGCACCCACCCGTTCTTTACTAGGCTGCTCCGGCGTGACGCCGCGTCCACGGTGCTCAACGGACGCCGACGTTTCGGTTCGCCATTTTCTGCGACCTATCCTCTAGCGCGTATGGCCATTACTTAACCGCCGCGCCTCTCACGCGCACGCTGAGGAAAAGGATCGCAGAATGCGAGCCGGAACGAAGGCGGCTCGCCGCCGGGCAAACAGTGTGCTCGCCTCAGTGACGCCGCCCGTGCCAGCACCGGACAGGGGGTGCCGCTAAAGCTCATGACTGACGCCGCGGCCCGCGGAAGCGGCACGCGTCTACGCCGGCAACCCCGAGACTCTGCTTCGAGAATGCTGTATTCGTTGCACAAGCACTAATGCCAGAGTCGTGGTACTGGTGTATGTCACTG
>BOPP01000042.1:7524600-7580949 GCA_017312745.1 Gryllus bimaculatus
TGGCAAAAGAATTTAATTACTCTCCAGAATAGGAAATTTCTTACTACTTTGCAATAACATGGTGGAAAAAACATATAACAAAATAACGATATATTAATATCTAAATTAAAATGTAATGAAGTAGAAAGTAAAAAATCTTAAGATGAAACGGAAGAGAATGTGTAGGTAGCTATTATGTTATAATAAATGAGAATAGTAAGTATTAGAAATTTAGATTATTAAACCACTGAATATGAATAAGCATTCATTTAATTTTTTCAGAATAATTAACATGAGAGGGATTATTATGATATTATTAAAAAATATGGTGAATATATTACTTTTATATCATCCCCACTCCTGAAAAATAAAAACAACTGGAACATGGCGCGAGCGCGTGCGATGTTTATTCTGCGTAGAGTTGACACTGATGACGTTGGTAATCTTGCGTGCATTTGGCGCAAATGTGAGAGGGATTTGGAGAAGACGTTACCTTCTTACGTGTCTCAATAGTAACCAGAGAATACTAGATTCCCGCCTTGCTGGAGTTCAACATCAACGCGCAGCGCCATTTCAATTTCAAAATGCGGCATTTTATACTTGCGATGCGATCGAAAGCTAATGTAATAGTTTTCGAACCCTGTTAAAAAAACACTCATTTTTTTAAAATTTGTCTTCTTTGACGTTTTGGCCTAGTTGGGTGTTTTTTTAGCAACACGCGGCGTCACCCGGACAGCCTAGTAAATACTGACTCCGGCCGCGGAAGCCTACGCTCTCACTTGATTAAAGGAGTATTACTCCACTGCAAGTTCGACACCAATGGGTGGTTATTACAGAACGTTGTTACGTGTAGCGAAACAATTCAACAAAGAGGAAAAGAAGTGAGAGAAGTAGCGCCCCCACCTGGAAGAGTCCGTCGACGTGGCCGGGCTTCTTCTTCTTGGTCTTGTCGCGCGCCTTGAGCGTGGCGTGTCCGAAGACGGAGAAGGATCCGAGGATGGAGGGCGGCGCGGGGGCGTAGACGTCGGCCTTGCCCGCGTGGGCGGCGGCGGCCCTAAGGCGCTGGCCCGTCAGCGGCACGGGGCCCTTGGGCAGCGCGGGCGCGGGGCCGACGGCCGCCAGCGGGATCACCACGCGCTTCTTCTCCGCCGACTCCAGGTGCTGCTGCAGCTTGCTCAGCACCGGGTGGCCCACCGACTCCTGGCTGTAGCCGCCGCCCGACGCCGCCGCGGACGCGTCCTCGGCCGACGAGGACGAGAAGGAGGACGGCGACGCCTCCTGCGGGAAGGGCGCCGGCGGCGGCGGCGGAGACGACGAGCGGGACTTGATGGCGTCGGGCCAGCCGTGCGGGGGCGGCATGGGGCGCCAGCCGTCCGTGCTGACGACCGGGGGCGTCTGCAACGGACAGACACACACACTCCACTCAGCGCTGATCCTCTTGGCGACCACAGAGGATTCGCAAATATACTATGCAATCAAAAGTATCCGGACACATCCAATATGGTGTTATGGTGTGGTCGTGTTTCTCGTGGAGGAGGCTTGCACCTCTTGTTTTGTGTGGCACTCTCACGGTATTGGCCAACTTTGGTGTTTCAAACACCCTCTTGCTTCCCACTGTTGAAAAGCAATTCGGGGATGGCTGCATCTTTCAACACCATCGAGCACATGTTCATACTGCACAGCCTGAAGCGGAGAGGTTACACGACAATAACATCCTTGTAATAGACTGGTCTGCACTTGAATCCTATCGAACACCTTTAGGATGTTTCGGAACGCGGACTTCGATCCACGCCTCACCAACCTACATCGATACATCTCCTCAGTGCAGCACTCCGTGAAGAATGGGTTGCCACTCCCCAAGAAACCTTGCAGCACTTGATTGGAAGTATGCCTACGAGAGAGGAAGCTGTCATCGAGGATAAGGGTGGGTCAACAATCTATTGAATTCCAGCATTACCGATGGAGGGCGCCACGAACAGACAAGTCATTTTCAGCCACGTGTCCGGATACTTTCGATCACATAGTGTATGTTGTGATCTTGGTTGTCCGAGTGACGCCGCGTGAAGGCTTTGATGCTGACGTTTCGACTATCTTGTCTTGGTCTTCCTCAGGGCTTGTCTGCCAAGGCAAAGGACTGGCCTCGCCGCTGGTCTCTTAGGGTGAAAACGTTTGCATCACAGCCTTCGACGCGGCGTCACCCGGACAGACAAGAGCTCTCGCAAAACTACGACTTCACTCACACATATCTTCTCTTGCCAAAACGAGGCAGGAGATGTAGCATTTCTTTGAACTTCTTTTCTTTTCTATAAGGAAAGTTATATTTCTTCCTAGTTCGACATACGGTCTAAAATGGTGTACACACCCATTACACATCAGGCAACTAATAGAAGTTTCTAATAATACGAAGGGTTGCTCTGATAATTATCGTCTCACAAGTTCTAGCTGTACAGATTAACTCGATGAATACGAAGAGTTCATCTGAGTTTAGTTGATTTGTCACATGAATGCGACAAGAGTACAAACATGATTGACGTTCAAATCTAAATTATCAGCACTCATAACTCTACAACTATTTTGCAAACACTGCATAATCATATGATAAAATCTTGGTAAGATCCTCTACATTTGTCATCCTCTGTCTTTGGCAAGTTATATAAGATAGGTTAGTACTTTAAACGTTGTAATAGCTCAGCTCTATCACACAAACAAATTATCCTAGTTTCAATTGTTTCAATATTAATGAGTAAAATTGTAGTACAAAATATGAATTCTTTTAATTAAACTTTTCTAATTCAAAGTTTCGTACAGCAATTCTGTTTTTTTTTAATTTCTTTTAAACATTTTTATAAAACAAATATAAAATTAAAATTTATATTAAATATTTTCGTGTTTGATTTATTGCGAATCTTCAATATTTACTGTAATTTACATTTAAATAAGTTATTCTATTACGATTCTTAGCACAAAAATATCAAGTCAGAATTTATGTTCTATTTGCCCTTTGTATGTGTAATAAAATGAAGTTTATATTTTATCCTTTGACAAATGTAATTAAGTGATTTTATTCATGTTTTATATCAATGTTTCTTATAGAATTTTTTGTATTATTGCCGTCGTCAACGGTAAGCAAGTGTCATTATAAATACCCAACTTAATATATTTACTATTCAACAATAAACACAAATGATGTTAAGATATGATGAAAAATTAACAAAAGGTATTGTACTGAGGTCTAAAATTTGTCTCTAGACAATTTTTAGGTCAAGGAATGTACGTTATTATAACATCCGATGAGTTCGAGGAAATTGCTGCGCGAAACTACCCCGAAAATTTATTTAATTATACGTTGCGAGGCCTCGCAAATTAGACTGCATCGGAAGATGACTCAGTTAGTGCTTTAGGAGAGGATATTACGCAGTGAATCCGTCCTACAAACTCTTCAGTTACGTGGCAGTCGCGTTTTTTTTGCTCACGTGCTCGAATCTTTCAAAAGACCACAAAGAACATTATCATAACCAGTTATTTCCTTTGACCCGCAAATACTATTCTCCAAACGAAAACCCGCTATCTGACAGTGACTCGACAAAAGAGTCTTGTTAGTTGAGGTTAGAATAGAGTGTCTTGGAACTCCGTACGCCTCCGAAGCAAAGATTTACAAGCACAAAGAAGTGGGCGGATGCAGCGGTACAGCAGGTGAGTGGTAACTGCAGCGGACACGTAACCGCTCCTTTCACTCACGGAATAGAACGAGTAGCGGCTTTGAGCCGAATTCTCGCAGCCGCATTGAAAAGCGCCGCGGAGCCGGCAGGCGGACTTGTACGGTGTTTCGTCGAATCGGTTCGAGTAATTCTCCGCGCCGCCGTTGGGAAAGGGTTCTTTTAGCTGCGGTGGCGACACCTCGCAATCGCAGGACACTGTGGAACTCTCCTCGCGTGTGCCATGGTGTAAATGTGTCGGGCATTCTCTCTTCGACGGCCACACGAGTTCCGGATTCCCTTATATTGGCGTTACTTATTGTTATCCGGTCGTTCACCGCTGACAATCTATTGTCCATTTTATTTGAACGCACGAATACATTTATAACTCTTAACACACTGTTTGCCTTTTTAAGTATTTGACTATTACAAACACACTATTAGAGTTACTTAGTTCATTTTTCAGTATGTAATTTTAAAAAAAGCTATAAATTTCACATTACAGAAAAAATTTTGTTAATATTTGTTATTTTCAAGATATGTATTAAGATTGTACCCGTACGCATGTTTTCTATTAACAAACGATCAGTATCTCTTTCTTATGAAACATCAACCGATTTCTTATTTTCTTTTAAGAACCAAAGTTTGATGGGACATCAAAAACTAATTAAAAGTAAGTACTTGAGTGGAATACGTCCGTGTAAAATATCTTTTATAACCGCCCCTTCTTTAGACGCTGCTAAAGTATGCCGGGGCGCGTACATCAGGCTGAATACTTGGGAACTAAGGCCGTAAGGATCGGCGCCCGGCCGCGTCGCGTCGAGTCGCCTGGGATCGATCCCCGGAGAAAGGGGTTGCGCAGAGGCGGAGGCGAGACTTACCAGCGTGGCACCCTCGGGCTGCAGATGCTGGTCACGCGTGCAGGTCGCCGTTCCAACGAGGACACCTGCGGCGTGACGAGGAAAGGAATCAGTGAAGCGCTCTCTCCTCCCTCCCTCCTCTCTCTCTCTCTCTCTCTCTCTCTCTCTCTCACACACACACACACACACACACACATATATACACACACATATACACACACTAGCTGCGATGGTTCAGAGGTTCCAGCCCCGATAGGGGAGGATTTTGTTCACAAGTTATAGCTGGAACGTATTCAACCACTATCCGGAGGAGAATTCCAGTGGCCGGCTACTCTGATCGTAAGATTTTCGTTTTCGGTCAATTCCAGTCAAATGCGGGAGCCGTACTCAAACAAATGGACCAACTACCTCGCGCGATCTTTCCTTCCTCAGCTTTGTAATCTCCTCTACCATTATTCATTCACACATTTATAATTATGTGCACTACACTTACGCACATGTCGGTCGATCAGTCGGGAGCTTTGAACTCGATGCCCCACTGGTAGCGGTGCCTAGAGGAAGAAACCCCAGGCCACCGTGGAGTATGTCCAGGCCGATTCTCACTTTCCACTGGGGGAAGCCACCACAATAGATATAACATTCCTGAATGGGAACAGTACTAATGACCATAGTAATTGACGCGCCCGGAAACACTGGAAAATCTCTTTCTATCTCCTCCCTCTCTCCCCCCTCTCTCTTTCTCTCCCTCTCTTTATTTCTCTTTTCTTGACTCCTCTGTCTCCCTCTCTGTCTCTTTCATCATACTTTCTCTCTCTTTATCTCATGTTCTCTCTATATTTCTCTCTCATTGACTCCTCTCTCTCTCTCTCTCTCTCTATTTCTTCCCCCCTCTCTCTCTATTTCTTCCCCTGTCTCTCTCATTGACTCCTCTGTCTCTGTTTTCTCCTCTCCCCTGAGGGTACGACGGCACGAGGCTTGCCGGCGGGCCCAGATGCGCCGCGGAGCCGAACGCCGTTGGCCCGGGGCACGCGCTCGCGCACGCGCACGCACCACCCGCACGCGCCACCCGCGGAGTAGGTCACGCGCACGCCGCACGGCGCCCGCAGCCTCCCCGGAGAGCACGCGCCGCTCGCGAGCTCTCTCTCCCTCTCTACCTCTCCAAAGGTGACTCACGCATCACTCACTTCCACTCGCTGGAAGTCCTGTGGTGAATTGAAGGATTCGAGAGAATGGGAAACGTGGTAAACCACACGAAAACGATTTACAAAAGCAAGCAAGTGGATATTTTGGGTTAAGGCGTTTAAATCGGTGGAAAAAGAGTTGAGAGGCAACTATGAGTCTTATATTGAAATATTACTACACACTAATAAACATCATTCTACACGGTCAAGAAATGCAGAAGAAAAGTTTTCTATATCTAGATTTGGCCAATACGTATGTACTCTCGATAGTAAAATTAGAGGAGTTTCCACAAAGTACGGATGATGCTCTTTGAGGAAACATTTGAAGTTGCTCATAAAATTATGTTCAATTATGTATTAATGACATTGTAAACTCTTACTAGTACACATTGCATGATGTAGTTTGGAGTTCTTGACTTCAATTTCGACAGTACCAGGATGTTTCAAAGATTTGCAAGGTGAAGGTTATTACTTGATTTTAGTCACCGCTGTAAAATTCCGATGTATTGCAAAAGACACTCCCAATTTGAATGACAGTGAAGCACGAGTGATTGACTTCGAGAAGACATTTGAGAATATAACAGCGGTAATTAATGAATGGGCAAAAAATAAGTATTTACAGGTAAATATTGAATTAGATTCTTTGGACAAATTCCTAGCGACCAAAATCGCTTCATTACTACATATCAGAGCCTTCAATAGCTCCGGTAGAAAGAAACTCTTTCAAGGCTAGAGTACGCTTCATTATTTTGACAATACATTTAAAGCACGCCCAGAGATTTTTTGGAATATTTTTGGAAACATTTTGACAGGTTGCAGGGAGAAATTTGATGATTATCTTTGGAAAGTATGATTAAATACTTCATGCTGAACATTATTTTGTAATTCTCTGAAATAATGAACGAGTATCTCCGGAATTGACTTTTCTCAGTGTTTTAGTGAATTGCTATTATAATTTCTTGGGATTTCGCCGCCTAAAATACTTACGATATGAAGTCAAACATTTCCTGAGGAGCCATAGATATCCAATTTGTGAAGAGTTCACTGTACTTGTTTTTGAAAGTAATATTTTATTTTTGTGAATTAAAATAGGGCTGTTCATAAAAGTTCATCAATGAAAGAATGTTTACTAATGTATCTATCGCTAAGTTTCACATCAATTTTTGAATTGACAAGAGTCATATTTGAAGGACTTCCCATCCAATTGTGAAAGAAACTAGAAGTTAACATATTATTAAGCACAGTTCAAGTCCACGTAATAATTTGTTTTGTCAGTGGTGAAATCGCTTACATGATAATTAATGACAATTAACTCTACACTTAATTAAATGAGTTTGTGGTATTACTGTCTCATTAATTACTCAATTACCTTTCTCCCGAGTGTGTCTAACGTGAAATTTAAAGAAATTTCAAATGAAAGTACAATAAAGTATTTTCTCCCAACACTTGAAAACGCCACTAGAAACCTAACTCGCGAACTCCTCGCTTTCAAGGCGAGAGTGAGTTCCATCTCGAAGAAGAAAACGAACTTTTGCCTCCGGAAATTTAAAACGGCGTCTTCGTGGATACAGCCATAATTTATGGTCTAATCTAGGTCGCGCAAACCCAGCACCGAATACCGGAACTTCCGGACCGGATCCTGAACATGCCATCGTGTGGCTATCTCCCCGATGGCCACAGGGAGAGAAATCTGGCGGCAACGGAAGGAACCATCAGTAGGTATCTAAAAACTGCTGGACCTTGACGAATCCGGACACTGTTGGTTTCGGGTCTCATGCTGGTGGGGGAGAGTGGAAATTCAAGATCAATGTGTGTCAGGGAATGTGATTGCTGTTTTGACTTGCCTTGTTTTTTCTAGAAATGTGCTCGTATTTGGCGCACTTCAGCGTGTTTACGAGCCTTGCAGCAGGAAATTGCATTTGGCACATTGTTAATCAATATCCCAGCGAGGAAAGTCATGGGCATTGCTCAAGATCTGTAGATTATCGTAATATTTCTTCCAGCTTTTTGTGCTTTGAAACATTATATTGTGAAAGTAGTTTCTCTTTCTCCTCTCGCGGCGGCCTTGGAAGGTGGGCGAAAAAAGCTTCAGTTTCCTAGTGGCCGAATGAAACATGGTCATCTCCGGTTGCGCAAATTGATACCATCCACTACCTGTGAGCCCGTTGTTTGTACTGCTCACGAATTCGACCGGAAATGAAGTTATGTAAACGGAAGTGGGGCAGGAAAGAAATTCGCTGAGAGGAAACCTTTAAGTTCCTCAAATATTACTCAACTTAATTAAATTCGGCGTTGTTTGTATTGCGACGCTGGATGTTTTTGTTGGGGTTGTTCACTGTTTGTATAGTGCCCTTCCAGCACTCGCTTAGCGAATCCTATGCCGTAATAAAGAATGGAGAATAAGTAAAATATGAAGAGGGAGTACAACTCAGACTAATTTGTATGAACGTAATATTTTTTCTAAGAAATATAACTTTTTTGTAAATAGAGTTCTAAAACTTACTGCTGCTCTCAATGTAAGTCTTACAAGTGACGAAAGTTGTAATGTAAAATAAAATTTCATTTTAATATAAATACATGAAATGAGGGTGTATTATATTACTTATTTATAGATTCTCCGGTTTTGACCTACAAAAGCGTCTTTGGTATGTCGTTTCATAATTAATTTTAATTCTGTGAATTGCGTTTTTTCAATAATACTTTTTCATTTTCTTCCCCTTAAAAAAAGTACATTTGCCTCCTTGTTTTGGGGTTTATTTTTCATGTTGTTAATTTTCTTCGAAGTGTGTGGATTTAACTGATGGAGAGAAGCGAGGTACTGTGTTAACGTAATTCTTCGGAATTACGTCCATCTGTGAGCTTTGTTTCGCAGTAATGACCAAATGAAATGTACCAGTTCGTAACTATCATGCTGTTCAATTTTCTTCGAATCTTATATTAATGTGTGTTAAAAACAACACGTATATATAATAATTTTTATTCTTTTGATTATTTTTGAAGACAGATCGTTTTAATTGATAATTAATTGTTCCGTTTGAATCCGTTTTGTTACCGTGTCGCAACAAAATGCATTGTTTGATTTTGTAATATCTGTCATAAATGTTTATTGAAGTACTTTAAAATCAAACATTTATAAAGTTTTTTATTTTGTTTTGTATTGGTTGTTTCAGTTTTTTGTGCTTCATTTTTGAACTATTCTAGGATTGGAACTCGATCGATCGGCATTTCGTCTTTCGGTACGTTTCATTATTAATTTTTATTTTTTGGCTATACCTTTGAATACTGAAATTAAGAGTAGATATTAGACTTTTTAGACGTACAGTTTTGCATTTCGGAGAGTGGTAAACTTGGACTTAAAAAGTGACTACTTTTTCTACTCTGATATTTTCTAGCGTCAGTACACGTGAAAAGCGACATTTAAAAAATTGTCATGTATCAGAAGAACAGTTTTATTCTGAGGAGAACCGATTATTTCGCGTTAAAAACAGTGATTTACGCTATATATCTAGTATTTAATGAAATATCTTTAAAAATTTGTAGTTGCAAAAGCTACCGATTTTGTAGACATTTTTCTTCGCATAACACAAAGCTCACCATTTCTCAGATCCATTTCTCTCTTTTCTTGGACATCTACGCAAAAAGAAACCAAATATTGGAGAAGGAAAGTGTAACAAATTCCCAGTGAAAAAAGTAGTTACCATTAACCTCAAATATGCAATATATCTTCAAAACGAATAACGAGTAGTTCTAAATCGAAGTCTGTGTTTTTAATTCTAGCTTAAACCAAAAGCCACTAACTGAAACCTGTTCGCTCATCAGAAAAAAATCCTCGAAAAAATTATTCCTTTTAATACGAGAAAACACATACTCACTGTTCCTTGTTGCACTCTTGCGGCAATAAATATTATATCAAAGAATGCGATGATAATCGTCAATATAAATGTTATAAGACATAGGTAAAATGAAAAACGACTATTCTTGTATAGAAAGTGGAAAAATTTAAGTATGTAGAGTAAAAGTATGTAAAAATTTATTGAAAATATTGTAATATCTGAATATATTACATTAATCTATTATTATATGCACAAACATTATAATTCTGCATATAAAATAATGCTATGTGCTAAACATTCATGCCGGAGTTCTCTAAGCATCCCTTGATACCCATATTTTATGTAGGTCTATGTTCGAAGTGAGATTTTCAAGTGCCCATCTAATTACATCTGCAATTCTCTTATACCATGAATAAATAGCAAGATTAACTTTTCTCTCTCACGGCCTGTGTCTTGATTAACTTGTTAATAAAGATGACACCCCTTATTGGCGGTGTGAAGGGAAAAAGCTCTCCACTCTCTAGGCTTCTTTACCGTTTTACAGCATGACATGACACTACAAGTTCGTAGTCCTACTTGGAAAACTGGATAAAGATTGCACTTGCATTTCCTGTGCTTTCTTCCAAGTTTGATCGTCTAGCACTTCGAACCTGTTTTTTAACCAGTTGTGATGGCTCAGTGAAAACACTAGCTACAGAGCTGGCTTGAATTCCACCTCTGCCTGGAGGAGAATTCTCGCGGCCTGATTCTCTGATGGGCAGTCATTACGTCGTTTCTTCGATCAACATCAGGCGAATGTTGGAGCACTACCCTAAAAAATAGGCCACGGACCACGTGCGATCTTTCCTTCCTTACTATTTTCCCATCTCTTCTGTTACACACACACACTTGAACTTTCATGCATTGCACTACCAGACATGCCGGGAGCTTAGACCTTCTCCCGGCAAGGAGATTTCTCTCGATAGGGACAAATATTCAGGGGAAAACCATCCAAACCAACGTTTAGGTCGGCCCCGTATTTCGCATTCAAACACCGCCACCTCTCGAGATTAAACATGCACTGTAATAAGTATTGCTGTAAGTATTACGGTGCTAATAATCACAGTAGTTGAAGTAACCAGAAACACCAAATTATTTGGCGGCGGCGATGGTGTAATGCTTAGTGTACCGGACCGGACCGGTTATACCCAATTCGCAGGCTCAAACCCCATAGAAGCCATGGATTTTTAAGGGCGAAAAAATTCTTCATACGCCTTCCTTCGGAAGGGAAGTAAAGCCGGCTCTCCCATGTTAGTAGATTTACTTGCATGTAAAATATCCTTAAGTCTAAATGACAGCTCTGAGCTAAATCGCCGGTTTCACGCCCAAGATATACATCCTTTCTCTGCTAGTTGATGAAAGGAGCGTAGCGAAACTTGCGTGGTCAGACGGAAGAGCAGGCTTGATGGCCCGAGTCTCACCACCTAAAATAAGGTAATTCGATTCAATTCAATCCGTCAAGCACTCGAACTCGTTCACTAAAGAGTTGTTGCAAGCATTACAGAGGATGAGGTGCCTGGGATGTGGTACATGGCACTAACACGTGGAGAAAATATCCGTTTCCTTCACAACACAACATTTCGAACCGACAGAGTTGGTTGAAACTCGAACTTATGCACGTCACCGCGAGCAGCCTCGGTTAACGTTTCGTAATTTTCTCAAAACTCTTTGCCTAGAGCGCTAAATTTGAAATGTGAAAGTCAATGAGCGATTTAAATGCCTGTTACTAAATGAATTCCAGGCCTGATAATGGTAAATGTTTGATTTTTCGATTTTTTAATTAATTTATTCCCAAACAATGTTTTTTTTCTAGAGTGCAACTTGAAAGTCTGCGATCCTTCGGTATGAGATCGCTACGGCACTACTGCCTTAACGATCTCGCCCAACCGGTCCGGCGAAATATCTTTAAAATCGTTTTGCACCAACATTTTTCACCAAAATTTAATTTTTCTAGAAGTGCAGTATAATTGTTTTTAAGACGTATTTTCCCTGGTTCGATCCCGGATCCTGCGCCCACTCATTCATGTACTGCGTCATTAAGCAAAAAGTGCCATGTCACAAGCAAAATCAAAGAGCTCTAAGTTGCTCATTCAAGAGCCTCCGTTCACGGCGCGGCGGGGAGGGGGCAGAGGTCAGACCGCAACGCAGATGAGAACCGGCGGCGACTGGCAACGGCGCTGGTCCTGCTGCCCAGACGGCACGCAGACAGGGCGAGGTGTCCCGCCCCGGGCAGCGCGACAAAAATGTGGACTTCATCGGATTGACGCAGTGTGTATACTCAGACACCCAAGAGCCTAACTGACGTTGCCCCGGAGGATCTGATATCGTTTATACTAAAGATGTGATGGACTTGTACTATGTAGCTCGGTATTTCAAACCCGCTGAGGTGACTCATGGCATTAACTGTCACTGACCCTGACAGGGAGGTCCTATGGTTAGATTTCCGGCACTAACTAGATATCTAGGTCAAACTTAGTCGCTAACTGGAGGATGATTCTAGATGCTCTGATCGGTACTTTTCCAGCTGCTCTGATCGGTACTTTTCCGTGGTTTCTCCTATCTACACCAGGCGAATGCCGGAGCAGTGCGTCAACAAATGGGCCACGGACTGTGAAATCTTTCTTTCCTCGTCATCCCTTACTTACTTCCCTTACACGCTCACATGCCTTTTGCTGGGATTTGGGGTTTGAAACCCTTGAAAGCCTTTTATCATTATGAATAGGCAAAGGCATATCACTACTTATTATTAACATAATAATCCAAATAATTTTTTTATCATTTCATATCTGCCCAACTGAACTAAACATTCGTTTTTGTGAACTAGATCACCGACGTCTCACTAAAAATACGGCAAAAAAAAAAGACGGCATAACGAAAAAAAACTCTAACTAGATTGACCATTTCCATTGTTTGTGAAGATCGAAATTAACATTAAGATGCGGCATCCCCATTTTTGACTCGTGCAACTGAATTCATTTCAGAATCGGCGGGCTTTTTGTTCGCGATTTCGACGGCCTTTGCCCACTGTGGGTCTGCGTGTCTTCCCGCGAGGAACCTGTCGGGCGGCGCGCCGCGGGCGGCCCAAGCGACCGCTGACAGAAGGCTCAGCGGCGGCCGAGGCCCCGACCAGCGGGCGACGAACGCCACTCGGCTCCGCTCTTGCACCTGGTTCCTCCGATCACTGCCACGCTGATGCCTGTGCAGCTTAGAATAAATGGGGCACGTTCTGTCCTTTATCCTTGAGCCCACCGCTCTCTTTACTCACATGCACTACACTAACACTCAGGTCGGGAGACCAGTCGGGTGCGGTTGTCCTGGTTATGACGATATGTGGACTTCGCCCACTTCGCCCACCACCCTCGATACACTGTGCACCAAACTTACGGGTCTAAAGATATTGCAGTTGAATTGCCGAGAAACAAAATAATTAGTTAATATACCAGTTACAATCTTTTCGATTCACGATTTCGATCACCAGTAGAACCTTTTCGATTCTTGCAAAGTGCCACTGCTTTAATGATAGTTCTAGAAGCGGCGCCTCTGATCGGTCGTCAACGTCGTTTCCTCCGACGGATTCTCCGATGGAAACTGGAGTAGTTCATGGAACAAAGGACAAAACTACGTGCGTGGCCTCCCTTCTTCAGCCTGTCTCAGTTCTTATTTTTAGGGTCGAGCGAAATGCGAAGTTTCTGTTCTCTATTACCCTATAATGATTTAAAAGAATTACGGCAGAACAATGAAAGGCGGATGCCACCCCAAACCTTCCAAAGAAATGAAGCGCCACAAAAATGTAAGAATATTGCATTATATCGGTTTCGCCCATTTTATCATGCATATGTCATTGTTTGAAATTTTCCCACATCTCATTGTTATTATATCACACGCAAAACGTCTTTTACAGAGGTGTCATTTTGGTCATTTTTTAGATACTTAATACAATTATCGCAACATCGCAATCAAACACACTCACAACAAATGACAAAAGATCGTAATGTGGTGTAGTTAGGGCATAGATATAGAAACAGGTTTCTCATCAGTTTGTTTGAATCGAGCCTTAAGTCCTTATGGTAACCTGCCCTTTCATCTGTTGCTAGCCACGTCCGTGGGAATACGGAACACTATTCCGTCCCCCTCCACTTCCTTATTCCATTCAGTTAGGCATCGCACCGGAAACCTTCCTCTCGGCGGCTACCGGAGACAGCTCTTAGGCCTCTCTCAGTTTTTCCATTCAAGAATGAGAATGGTATCCGGTACCTCGCAATCCATCTCGGTTACGCGGGTTGTAGGGATCTGGTTTGGGTATCTGTCTGTGAAGGGAGTAAGGAACAGTTAACTAGAGCTAAGCGGTGATTGGGTATGTCCCATCATGCGGCAAAACAGTCCTGGGAATGATGTCACGTTGGTGTAACATGTACTTGCCTCCAGCTTACGCTCCTACGCTGAATAGTCAGGCCAGAAGTGAAAGAAATTGTTTAAAAGGTTATGCACAGTGAGTGAGAAGGTGCAACATGCCACACCACACAGGTAAACCACCATGTCTTAGCGGGGCTCGAACCCACACCCCATGGGACTGAACACGGCTTCTTATCTATCTCGGCTGTCCAGTTCGGTTAGGAGTACAACTTACGAGCTTCGTACATGATATTCAAATTTTTGAGAATGTGTGCTAATATGGATTAAGGATGATGAGATTAAGGATAAGGTGTAACGGAGAGAAGTAGATCAGACTAAATAAAGGCACTAAAAAGTCACAAAAATATCCAGCATTAACGGCATTCAAAATAAGAGCACCCTAACTACTCCGCAACTTGTCTGACGACCCGGACCTCGACAAATATCATTACATCATCAGCTGCAATGCGGTTTTTCTCCTTCAAAACGTTGCTTCTAACAATTCCTTTTTCTTTGTGTTTTTTCTCGCCATTCTTGCAAATTGCAAATTCTCCTAAGTCCATTAAAGTTTCAGACATTTACACGTTAATGATAAACACAATGTTCTGTCGCAATACTGAAACTTTACAACCTATTAACTAGCAATTTATTGTCAGTATTTTCAGTTCTTGAGAACTGCAGTTAGGAATTGGGGGAGCGAGATCATGGAGTAAGCATGTAGTTCAATACGCTGATACATTGAAAGTGTACACTTAAAACTCTACTGCTTTGTAGTCTGTGTTATTTGTCGTTGTAGTGGTCAGTACCAGTCCGTGAGAGAATATCACCAGGTTAAAAGGTAGCTTGAATCTTGACATATTCAGAGATTTCACTCAAAATAAAATTAACAATTTTCAGAAAAACCCTTGCATCCTTAGGGAGAGCAATAGAAGCAAGGAAGACCACCGTATGAGTATTGCATGGTCGACCAAAACAGGATGCATAAAATTAATAAATAAAAACAAACAGGAGCCCAATTGGTTTAACCTCCAATGTAAAAAGTAGATTAAATGTTGTGTATATTCTGTTGTTTTATAAAATCATTACGTGTAAAGCTATATGGATGATCAATGAACAACAATAATTTTTTAGAAAAGTACTTGGTCCAGCAAAGTCTTCTCGAAATACTTAATGAATAGAATCATTAAAATAACGCTAATTTGCAGTCTGCATTATCCGTGCTTGAGCATTGCGGCACAGGAGTGGGTGAGCGGTGATCAGCAGGTGAGCAGGTGGCGCCTCGCCGTGCTTTCTATCGCCAGAGGAAAGTGTCGCCTAGAAGGCTGCAGGTCCGTGTCCGTGGTAAGGAGTTGCGTCTCCTCGTCATTTCCAGATCTTTCGCGTACCTGCCCCCACCCCTCTCGCTCATCCGAGTTCCTGCTCTCATCTCGCGTCAGAGGACGTCGCATCGATCGCTCACAACTCGCGTTAGAAGGTATCGCTGAGCATCGAGATTGTCGGGGATATGATGCCGATGACACTGCTGTTGGGTTTAATATGGATCTGTGAAATGCAATGCATGTTGATTATCTTTTTTCTTCATATGCATATTTTTCTTCTCTTACAGATAAATAGATTGAAAATTACTTTGCAAACTATTAAAATGTTAACTCAAAAGAGGTATACCACAGATACGAACCACATAGAAATCTACCCGACATTTCTGAAAACTTGTCTCAACCGTCAAAATGTTACATTATGTTATGATGATGTGTTGGAAGATAAAAATGTCCTAGTAGTAGCCCCCAGGGATAGCGCAGGAGGATTTCGGTGGTTTTGTCATCACGCGACAACCCAAGATTCTTTAATACTTCCCAAAATAGTAATTCACAATGAAACCTTAAATGCTCCTATCACAGATCTGTACAAAGCTATTAGTTTAGATTACAATGTTTGTAAATAATAGATACAAGAGAATTTACTTTCCTTTTTGTAAAGCTCTGCCCATGTAATTGTCAAGATATAAGTTCACTCACACTATCACTGAATGTAAATCAAATTGGATTCGCATAACAACCTCCTAATCGCTACGTTATTATATCTATGCTGTTATTGCATCATAATACTAATAATTATTAGTAAAGTTATTATGAATTATAATCTTAACCATTCACGACCATGAAGTGGAGGAAATGGGAAATGTAGATTCGACCAAATCCCGTTATCTACATTTCCCAGTTATAATCTTTGAAAACACTTTTCGCTCTCTAACCTGCTTCATTTAATTCACCCTCCTCTGTCAGTTTTCCCCCGTCTCCGAGGTTTGTAGTTTCGTCCATTCCCAATTGGTCAAGGAAGGGCGCGCCGCTTCCGCGATATTACGACTCCGCCTGCCCGTTACGCAGCTGTCGCTAGGACTTCTCCTCTCGCTCGGACGTGCAACGAACCTCGGAGCTTTCTAACAACGCGTTCTAATGGCAGAGCCGAGCGCCTTCACTGCTGCACATTCCGTCTACCCTCCTCGCAGGTGGACGGCCGTTTCCGGATCAGCACTTAATATTTCTTTCAGACACTCAAGTAAAATTCATAATGACCTAAAATTCCCTCCAGTAGCTCAGCTCATCGTCTGCCTCTCTGAAAGATTTTTCAACAACTTTCATAACCTCCCTTTCCAACCAACATTTTCATTAGGAAAAGCTACTCATCCGCATCTAAACCGCATCCTCTCCAGATTCCCTAAAGATTCCCCAGATTCGCCCTCCGTAACTTCAATTCTACCCTCACATCATAAGCCCCATTACCGCACTCATGTCACACACCACAAGCTCCTAAACACCTCACCTTCAATCTCTTTTCATTGAGAAGTCCCGTGGGGTCACCCTCATTATTTTTGTATTGTGCAGTTTTATGTGCATATATTATACCGAACATTTCTGTAAAGTGGCAATGTACGCTGTAGTAGGAAAGTATGTAATAAAAAAATATACTAAAGGAAGTTTATTTTGAAATTTCATGTGTAGTGTACACGTGTCATAGCACAAAAGACACTATTCCACAAAGTACATTTGAAATAATACTGGATATTCATGTTGTGGTAGCGGTTTCATTATCGGTATCGCAATTATAGAGACTGAAGTTACAATTAGGGTTAAACTTCAAATTATTTTCAGAAAATCTAAGTGGCCAGTGAACTTAGAAAACTCCTACATACATTGCAGAGTTGCTTTGTGTAATCAAAATATGGGGAAAATGTCTGGAAAAATGTCTTGCTCTTTGAAGACATCGATTTCTTAAAAATGTCGTACTTACAGAGATTAGAGTAAATAAAAAATTCCCCCAAAAGACCAACATATTTATTTTGAGGTCCTGGAGGGATATACTCAGTTTTTATTTCATCAAGGAATCAACGACAGAATTTAAATAGATAAATGACGACTTCCTTTTCCTGTACAATTAAGTTTGCAATCCTGGAAGATCCAGAACCGAAGAAAGCGAGAAGTAGAATATTAAAACTACTCGGCTGGTCTATATTCGTACTTGTTGTAAATGGGAAAACGTGGGATGTTGTCAAATGTTGCCGAACCGGGTTTTCAGCCCACTTTCCCCTTGTTTCGTGTGCGAAAGAAGGCCCAGACGGTTCATCTTTTTCTTTGACACCCTACTTTGCTTGCGACACATTATTTTTCTTATATATCACTCTCTTAATAAATTATTTCAATATCGCAAGTTTTACTTTCTTCAGATAGAAAAAAATCCATCCAATTACCATTTGTATTGTTTTGGAAGCATTAGTTTTATCTGTTACGAATAAACAACTTGTATGTTGTAATCAATTTGTAGAAAGATTACCTTAGTGATGAAACACTTGTGACAGCCTTACTTGATTTTATTTCTTTTTATTATATTTATTTATATAATAATAATAATGCCTTTATTATTGGCGAGGCTCGAATATTGGTCAATGTTTGGCCAATTTCTGCAAAAACTTCATCAAGGTTTTAAAAAGAAAAGTTTCAGAACTATTGCAAAAATCACAAAACTTCTTCGTATTAGTTGCGTTACCACAAGAATTCATATATATTAAACAGTAAACAATTTGATACCTAAATCACTGACATTAAATATTAAATTAAAAAATTACATAAATGAAATTAGAAACACTGCATTAAAGGTACAGTATTGCACAGTAGTAAAATATCAGAATTGAAAACGTGATTTTTGTACCTTAACCGAATCGAACTTCGCCTCGGCGTTACTGGAAAAACTATGACTATTCTTGGAAACTATTTAAAGTACTTCATGTATTTTTATTTGTACTTCGTGGATAAAAAAAACTCGTTGCCGGTCATTTGGTGTTGAGTGCAAAAGGTTTTCCTCTTAGCGGTCGACAGTTCGCTGTGTTCCCTCCGAACATGTTCCCCGAACATGCAACCCGTCCGATTGCATTGGCCGCGGCTAGGTGGACATTCGGGTCCTCAAGTAGTGCTTGAGGGCGTGGTATGCGGAGAGGTACTACCTTGGGGTCTCGGTTTCAAGGCGTCTGAGTGAATCCAGTTTTTATTTCGACCCCAGGCAGGCATGACTACTGCCCGAGTGACCGGCGCCGTGGACTGCATCGAGGGGGTTTTTGGTCGAAGCCTCTCGCCTAGTCACGTTCGGCCTCGTTTTCCGCTACCCACGAAATACCCTTTCTCGCCGGCCGTTCTTCTGGATTTAGAAGGCACGGCTGATACACTTTTATTGTACGCGATGAGCGAATGATTCAGAATTCACTTACAAACAATTAAACCTACATAAAATTAACTGCTGTTCTGAAGAAACTCGCAGAACAGTTACGACTTCATTCACTTGTACACTTCAGGTTCAGATATGTATAAAAAATACCAACGGAAGTTACCTTTATCATTACTGGTTTGAAATATTGAGATCTACAAGCAAATGTATTTATATATAGAAAAGATTAATTAGGTTGAAGTTAGTTTAGGTTCCTTTCTGGTGTTTCTTTGACCCGACAGAACTTTAATTACTCGCTTCGTAGTAATTCTTTATTTCATTTGGTTGACTTTCTTGAATGATTTTAATTATATTACCTGATCTTTCATTTTGAATCCCATTTATGATTTCATGAAGATGATTTTCTGCAATTAACTGCAAAAAAGGCCTGAAAATTGATTAAATAAGTAAATATGTAATAAACCTAGTTTGGTTACGAAAACAAAATGCTCATATAATTAAGGGGAATCAAAACGTCACATTTATCCTAAGTTAATTTGGCGGGGCATTTGACACATTTTCTCAAAAACCATTTAACCTATTGTCGTAATATTTTTGAAGAAGCTTGGTGATTTTTTTTCTCCAGCTGATGGTTACTGATAAGTCGATATTGTGAGGTAAAGCAGTTCAAAATGTTTATTCAAAACATTTGATATTTGACTTATTTTGCAACTTTAGATACACTCGTAATGTCACAAAAATAATTTGGACTTTGAAGTAGATCACTATCTCCGATTACTAAGACAATTTACAGTTTGATTCTAGTGTTATGGTAAAGACATTATGGCACCCTATTATATATCACTAACATTAGAGATGTTCTACATTCCCAAACACGCTCTAGGTCTGGAGAAAAATAATCTAAGAGGCTTGTACAATTATTGACGGTTTTAACCCGCTTCCAATTCAATAGAGTTTTAATGCTGAATACAACTGCCCCTTCTCTGCTGTCTTTTACCACGATCAGGAAAAGCTGCAGACAATAAATCAGCGCCGGGTAAAGCAGCTCTGCGATTATTTTTCAATTTCAATTTTTTCCCTGAGAAAGTTGTCAATTTTTAACTTCGCCCTGAAGAAAGAAAGAAAGAAAGAAAGAGAGAGAGGGGAAGAATAGGTGTCGTTGTAGGTGGGGTCACACTATATACAACTGATACATAAAATAATTACTTATTACAATGTAACGAGAGAGAGTATGTATATGTTTTCTGTATTGCATATGTCTACACCTGGTGGGTGTAGTAAAGGTGTGTGCAAACAAGACAAATTATCCGAGCGTGGGAGCATGAATAATAAAACACCATTAAATTTTTTATATATAAGTAAAAAATACTGATGCGTTTGCCTTAGTGCTGTTCAAGTTTGAAAATGCATTCGAAAAAAAATGCTGGACACACGCGTCCTGCACACGAAGCCATCGCAACGCCCTTCGTCATTCGTTGTGAAGGTCTTAAAGAGCTGTTGCATACTCCTGCTGCTGTCAGTATCGCATTCCATGACGATTGCGCGAAGGACTAAATAAGAAACTTATTTTCTGACACTTCGTTGTATATCAACTTCTTACGAAAATCGGTTCTACAATTATCTTAGAGACTTCTGTAAAATCATAATGCAACAGAATAAAAAAATAAGGAAATTGGTTATAATGTTACTTTCTGCATTCGTGGAAATTATAAAACTGGCTTCTAAAGTCGTTTGTTGTTTTTCCTGGGTCTTTTATCTAGCCGACTGCCGGTTACCCATTACGTCCCGATGGGATGCACATTCGACCACACACTAGACACCAACATACTTGCGGGCTCCTCCGATCTGGGGTCAGCAAAACGCGAGGCCTTCCGAGACAACACATACATGAGAGACAAGGGACAAATATCCATGCTCAAGGCGGGACTCAAACCCGCGACCCTTCGGACTGAAGCGCTGAGTCGGTACATGCTCTTAGCCACCTCGGCCATCCAGGCCGGCTCGTCACTTACGTACTTATTTAATAAAGCTTAACAGTATAAGGGTGAAATAATGGAAGCCTTATTTCTCATATCGTCTCATTACACATCTTTACATTCATTATTTAATTCTTGAATAATGCCAACATCACGTCATCAAAATTTCCATAATGAACATTCTAAAGTATCTGCATAACATTGCGGTGAGGACGTACCGAGGACGACGAGGGCGAGGGCGTGGGCGTGGCCGAGCGCGGTCGCCGCGCCGGGCGGCGGGCGAGGCGCGCGCACCATGGCGGGTGCGGGCCGCTTCTGCTCCTGCAACAGGCAACCCGCAACTCTTAACCCCAACTTGGACACACTCACATTTAAACAAATCAAGTTTTATGAGAAGAAGAAAAAATCTATAATATTAAAAGTAAACTCAACATGCAGCTGACATCGATACTACAAAAAGTGGATTACGAATAGATACGATATTTTTACAGGCTCTTCTTCAGGATGGTCGCAGTGTCCTTGGATAGTTCGGCAGAGATTAATACAACACAAAGATGGAAAATAAATCATTTAAATAATATGCTGGTAGATGCACCACAATCATTATGTTTAGCCTCTCGCTAAGAGCACGTGGTTTTTAATATATTTCGCCAGTAGAGGTGCAACAAAACTGGGACCGAATATTTAATTGGCTGTTGGGGTGACGCCGCGTCCATGGCAAAGGTGCCGACGTTTCGGTCGCCATTCTGCGACCTTTCTCAGGGCATAAAAACGACCCTAACGACCTTTCTCAGGGCTTCCTCAAGGTCAACCCAAATCAATTTACTTAGAATGTTTCAATAATTAATATTTTAATAATAGTTAAAATGAGTCTCAATAAATAATAAACAACAATAAGTTAAACATTAATATTGAATTTATACCATTGATATACCATTAAGACTGTGAAACCATATTCACAATATAGTCGGACAGCCAAAAAGACATATTCACAATAATTTCCGAAATGTAAGCGAGTTCCACATTTATTAGTAAAACGATCTAAAGCTCTTCTTACACTCAAACATACTCATACAATTAACGACTACATTTTTGCTGTAAAATATTCCACCAGAAAGTCGAGTAAAAGGATCCGTAGTCTTCCGCGGCCGGAGACAATGTATTCTTGGCTATCCAGGATGAGCAGCGTCTCGATCAATTGTACTGACGTTTCGGCCATCTTGCTGTGGCCTTCTTCAGAGGCATACTGCAGTATACCTATGAAGAAGGCCATAGAAAGATGGCCGAAATGTCAGTATAATTGACCTAGACGTGGCTCATCCCGAATAGCGAAGAATGCATCGAATAAAAGGAATCCATAAACCCGTTTCATTCATTGCTCTGTCTGAGTTACTCGTGCGTTACAGACCCCTTCGACAGATCGGCTGGTCGCCCCGCGAGCGATACCCGCCCTGCGGCAAGTGGACCGCAGCGCCCTCGCGATAGGCGCCGTTTGTTTATCGCCCTATCGCCCGTCCGCGCGAGGTGATTTCTCTGTCGTTAAGAGGGGCGCACGACCCGCGTTTGCGGTCGCCGACGGTCGCTTGGCGCGAAAAAGTGGATTGAAAGAGAAAAAACCCCGCGCGGCGAGGTCGGAGAGAGAAAAAAAAGAGAGACGCCGCGGAGAAAAGCGACGTCCGAAATAATGCATTGGGGACAGCTACGGATACACGCGAACGGAAAGGCAAATAAGACTGTCCGACTTGGGTGTAAAATACTCTGCTTCGTATACCTCGTTCAGGAGGTTGTGAGATCGTCGCGTTATTCCAGAATTGGTGTGAGAGTGCTAAATGTGATGAAATGTTTATTATATTCACAAAGAGTACATTTTGACAAAAATATAATTTATTTATTTATTTCATTAAAAATTTCATGGGCATGAAAATAAATTATTTACTTCCTGAGGAATGTATCGTGGTTTAATGTGCCTTGTAACTTTTCCTCCTTTTGCTACAGTATAGGGAGGAAAAGTATGGGGATTGCGTCAATAATATGATGTCGAATATTGGAAGTAATATTTGTGTTAAGGTTCTTTTCAGCTGAAACTTTGCACACTTCTCACGATTTAAGGTCTATCATCTTCGTTTCAAAGAATGTTAGTTTTGGTGCATGTGGAGAGGAGATATATGCAATTTTGTATCCTAAAATTAATTGTATGACATGTCTTTTATAAAGAAAACAAATCCTTGAATTTAGATTAGTGTATATAAACGTAGGTATGTATTAATCGTCTAACACATGTGTTCTTTCACAAAAAAGTCAATGGTTGTAATTTTGTTGTGCGTTACGCTTGTAAGTCAAGATGGATAGTAGGATTTCTTTGCCTTGTTTCCCTACAGCTTACTTTTACAGATCTTGGTAAAAATGAAACATTTCAGAAAAGTGTTGACCTATGGATTGACAGTCAATATTGGTCGTATTATTCCAGAATGTGTAAACTTCCATTACTTCATTAGTCATCAAGACTTAATACTGAACAACAAGAAAAAATGTTTTGGAGTTTTCTATTTCCCGTATGGTGAATAAGTAGAATTTTTCTACAACCATATCCCATATATATCTTATTTTCCGCGAGCTTCCTTTCTGCTCGAAATTTTAAGATATGTCCCAACTTTCCAAGCCATTTTTCAATCTTTCTTATTCTTGTTACTTTGATGTTTACTGAACAAATTCATTGAATTGTAGATACATAAATGATGTCGTGTACTTTTTAAACCTCTCATTAATTGTTAAGTAATGGCAATAAGAGGAGAAAGTGTCGGTATGCCGCGCATTCCCAACAAATTTTTTTGTTTGTATTGGAGAGCCGTACTGAAGAATTCAAAATGATTCGTCCACCCGTGTCCACAGAGCAAACAAAAGGCATGAGATAGTATGTGTATACTGGCCCCTTATTTCGCACAAAATTCCACCCTCCAATACATAACCAGAAATAATTTTTTCATACGACAGAAATAACTGATAGCGGTTAATTTGAATTATAAATCAATGCCAAATCAAATTCGCTTTAAATGAAAACATCGGCCCCAATTAAACCCGGGCGTGGGGCAAGTTGTCCCAGCTGCCCCGCCCTCTTGTGAGTGCCCTTGCGTGTGGAAAGTGAGTCGGTCTGTTTCGGGGGCTCTTATCTTAGCGGCGAAAGACGTGTGGGCTCCGGGCCGGCGTCCAGCCCTCCGCCTGCCAGTGGTCAGGGGCCAGGGGCGGTCACTGGAGCGCGGAAGCGCGCGGGCGCTCCGCCAACTGGAGTGCCACGCCCCTTTGTCCTCTCCCGCAGCCACGCCCCTCCGCCCCCCTTGGCTCCTGTAGATTTATTACTAAGAATTTGTTACAGCCTGAATCGCTTTTGGAAAAAAGTTGTAGGGCATTCATCGGATATAGAGGAGTTATTTTAAGAAGGGACCAGTTTGACAGGTCAGGAAATAAATGTCATGTAGAGCGGTGGCATTGCAATAGATGGTGATGAAAACTATTTACTAATGAGCTAACTGAACGAACACGTTGATGAATTGAGTGCATGAATATAATACGCAGTTATGTTGTCAGCAGTTACTGTCAAAGCGGTTGTAAAAATCGTGTAAAATCCATCCCTCTATATAAGGGGAAGGGCATGATCTCACAATCACGTGTGTATTTGCTACATCCTTCTCACGAGTTTAGTTTCAAGAGACCCCTTTAAAAAAATAAAGCATTCACACATAATCATCTCATAAAAGATTGCCCTTTAAGTAGGATTCATCAGTCATAAGAGAAGTAAAATTGTTGCCCAGGAACGTTTTTAAAAATTATCATAATAATACGAAATGAATACTCTGATGTAATCTAATGTTATGAACAACACATGCAACTGTAAAAATAAGGTGACAAATATAAAATGTTATAGTAATTATGTGTTAAATTGTATAAGATCGATAAAGAACTATTTCACGCTTAAATACATTTTACAAAACTTAAACTCCAAATTTAAGATAATACGTAATATTTAAGTTAAATTTAGTTAATATTTGTTTTTATCCATTTTACGCTCTTCTCGCAGTTTATATTCAGCGAAACATATGACTCAGTTAAAAGATACAAACAAAATTTCACTCCTTGTTTGTTTGCTTGCTTCTTTCTTCTTCGTCTTTAAAATATGGAGAAATTGAGTATAGCAAACTGTTATTAACGAGACGTTACGTGCACTTCTTATGCCAGTTTGCGTGGACCATGTTACATTTCAAAATCCACAAAAACGTAATTCACGTGGACGCCAGTCATGCTTCAACCGCACTTCCAGTCAGAACAGTCACAGAGTAAACATTTCACCGCCAGCGTAATTCTCCGGAACCCTTTCGGCGCCCATCGCAGAGCAAAACTGCCTACTCCAGGAAGAGTATCTTCCAGTGCAGCGCTCGCCTGGCGTGGCTCCAGGGCCTTTGAACTCTCCATCAAAACCGAGGACAAAGCTGGAAGGTGCTACTATAGGAGGCGTCGGTGTCACCGGGTAAAACAGCAGGTTAGACTCGCCAACTTTTGCCCATAAAATTTGCTAATTTGTGAGAAATACGAATAGTGTCTTCTAAATGTTCAATTATTCATAATATGTACATATAAGAAACCTCTGAACAAAACGCGAACATCAATGCTATCTTTTGTAACATTATGCGTCTGCTTGCGTGTCGCGAACTCACGCAGCAGCCACGCACGTTGGAAGTATCGTGGGCAACAGTTCGTATTTTAGTTCCTGTAAGAAGGTGCTGCAGGAGAGCGTGCCACTGCAATGGTTTTCTCTAGGGCCCGGCAACTCCATCAAAATTAGGGACAAAGCTAGAGGTTGCTACTATAGGATGCGCTACTGTCGCCGTATGCAGCTGCTGGTAAAACTCGCCAACTTTCGCACATAAAAAATGGTCAAGAAATACGAATACACTTTGATTACGATGATTTCTGAAATAAATTACAAAATAAGTTAAATACTATGCGTTTATCTTCTAAAATTCATTTATTCATAATAATACACGCATGAAAGAAAAGGTAGCGCGAACAGCGGCGCGGTCTTTGCGCGTGTGTTTGCGCCCGAGAACCCACGCACGTTTTAAATAATGTTGGTAGCAGTTCGTATTTTAGTTTGTGTAAGAATGTGATGCTCTAGAGCGCGCCACTGTAATGGTCCCCACCACGTTATATGGAAGTTGTGGGGCCCTGGTTTTCACCACGTTGTATGAGAGTTGAAGGGCCTTCGTGGCTCATCGCTCTCCCGCAGCAAGTCATCCCGCGTCCGAGGCCTTCACTTTCGCGGAGGCCGACAGCCCTTCACGGCGATGCGCGCTCGCGCTGCCCGCTGGCTCGGAGGTGACGCTGCAAGGTCTTCGCGTTCGAAGCCCGGCAACAAGTTCACTGTCAATGCGGTGGTATTCTGTTAACCATACGCGCTGCTTTTACGACTTGTATAGTATTTATATTCTGCTTTTGAAACATTAATGTCATCTCGAAAGTTGATTCAATATTATTTTGGAAAACAGGCAGCATTGCCAGTGTGAGGGATATCATCTATTAAATCACGTAGAGAGGAACAAAGGACGAATAAAAGAATGTTTCCAAGAGGATCCATGTAAAAATTGCACTTCTCCCTACAGTACGTCACATAGTTTTAAAATAATACATCACGCAAACATAACATACACATGTTCAGGCTATACTATAATTGTTTATCTGAAGTATTTCTAATAACCTAAAAATATAGTATTTATTTATTTAAAAAAGCAGTTAAAACTGTGTTGGAGATTGTGGATGTAAATGATTTATAGAAAAATTGTGATATTATGCAAAATTTTACACAACTTTATTTCAATATCTGTTTCTGAACAGCAGATTTCAAGAAGTAAAAAAATCGTTCGCTTCTATATTGTAGTTGCAGGATGATGTCAAAAATGTTAAGAACTTCAGCAATTTTCGAAAAATTAGGATTTAAATTCAAATGTGACTGGCATGCTTTTTAAGAGTTTTTTACGATATCCAATGACAGAATTTAATTTAAAAAATTGGAGTCATTTTTGAGAAAAATTAGAAAATGGAGTTGAGACTTAATGTAAAATATTCATCAAAAAGCAAAATAACTGTTCCAAACTAGAGTTTGTTCAAGCGGTCAGGGAATCTCAATTTAGAAGAAAATCGTCTTAACGGTTTAGGCACTATCGTTTTGCCGTCAATCAACTTTTCGGTATCAAAGACCAACAGATCATAAATTCTACATACACGACGCAATAGGAGAAAGAATTCCTATTCGAATCAATTGTTTCGTTACGAGATTCCGGCAATACGTGATTTTTTTCTCGCCGTTTACCGGCATAGGATTACAATTCTTTCTCTTTTTACAAAGTCAGGCAAGACTAAAAACACACTAAAAATTTAAAATTGTCTTGAAAGTATGAAGGAAACCCTCCATCATTGCCCCTAACTTTCGGACTCTTTTCTGGTCAACGGGAATGACGCAGTGATTCCGACGTCAGAGCTCTGCCCGCACATTCCGTGGCCGTTACCACTTACGTGTCTTAAGCTGACTGAGCCAATGCTGCCAATATTTATATAACTGGCGGAATGGTGTGGAACTCTGTAAAACTAATTTCTAATGATTTGTCATCTACATAACAATGTATAAGTTCCTTCCCTTTATTCTCTATGCGAATCTAAATCGATATTAATACCGAATAAAGAAAGATACATAGTATTTTCCATCTCGCGTGCTTTCCATCATGGCTGACACTCGATCTTGGTTTCATCATACGTCGAAGATTTTTTTAGGTAACAGGCATGACGCGACAATGGCTGTGTATCGTACCCACCGGAACGTATGGAAGTGGTGTACGTTCCGAATGCTGGCAAAGTTCATTTAACAAGCATTGTATTTAAAAACTACGGTCACGAAAAAACGAAATAATTTTGTTGCTTTATCTGTGCTTTTTGTAACGAATGTCTCTCCTCGCTCGCGTGACGACACCGTTAGACATCGCAATTTCACATGTTGTTATCAATCCGCAATCTCTTTTCGACATCTGCATTCTTTAAATAGCTCATCCTTGGTGCATATTGTAAACGGTCGCTCCCTGTTACTGGTAAATTTTGGCAGAAATGTCACCAATTTTCCACTTTAGAGACCAAGTAATCTCGCCGAGCTTTCCTTCTCTTTTTTGCGAATATAATCTGCAATGAAAATCTATTAACGAAAGGTAACCTAAATTTTCCAATTCCAAGAAGTTTCCATCGCAGCAGATGATCGCGCTCTCTGGCAGGGCACGTCACTTTCGGAGACTTTTCTAGGCAACGGGAATGACGCGTCCAAGCGTGCGTTCATCTGCACGCGTGCCAAGGCGCGCGTCGGGGGAATGCTGATGGGCAACGTGTGGGATTGCGATTTCTAACGTGTTATAGCGGCGGCGGCGCGTGTTCGCGTTGTAAGACATCTTTTGCCAAATTCCTTTCGAAGAGATGAGCGCTTTCCGCTCTTCCTCTTGTTGAACACAGTGTGGAAGGAATGTCTAATAATGACGTTTTTCCCTGGATTAATCCTAGTATCTACTGATTATTCGCTAAAAGATCAATTGTTTTGTATGTATGTCAAACACCATATTAACAAATGAGCATAGGCAACGAGTTTTATTTCGTGAAAATTTAAATGCCTTTGCGGTATATAGGTATATAATCTGATAGAGAGTGGACTACTAATGCAAGTGGGTTACTAATGCAAGTGGAGAGATTCTCAGCGCGATCTTCATCATAAATAGCTTTGGTACATTATAAACCTCATCGGTGCACCATAATGTACAACTCAACGAATACCGACAAATTTTCTGTAATTATTAGCTTTAATTTGTTTGTTTCACATTACTATACAATATTAATTTATAATTTTTGTTGCGTTTTAAATATTATTAAAAATAATACCATTATTGGAGTATATGTATATTAAAATTGTGTAGAATAATTTTAGTTGGCTTGCAGTTTCCTTCGAATTCACGCTTAGTGAAATATGCCACGTTATGAAGACCTGAAGTGCTTATCATTAGAATTATCCCCCAAGAAGATTTAGAGGGCGTGGAAGCTTGAAGATTTCCTTTCCTCTCGTATGTAGAGCGCAAGGGGAAACCGCGACAGTTGCTTCTTTCTCCCTCTTTCTCCTCATCACAAAATCGGCAATTCACCTCATTAGGAATGTGGCAGCTGTCTACAATGTGTGCGCGTTCGTTCTGCTTCAGTGGTCTCAAACACACCAAGGAATGTTTCTGTGATTGTAGACTTCGCTATTGCCATCTATCGATGAAATTGGTGTAGTAAGCACAGTATAGGATTGCTCTAATTTGTAAAATTGAGAAATTGCATTTTTGTCAGTGTTATATTTCGAAAGATTATGGTGCATGGCCGTAAGTGCATTTTGCTTTGAAACAGTGTCACATTTCCTTTTCTGCCAGCTTTTTTGAAAGTGTTTATTTTCTGAATTTTTTCACCAAGTAAAATATTTAATATAAAATAATTTTCATTTATCATTAAAGTATATTGAACGTTAATGAGAATATACACTTAATACGTTTCTTTCTTAGCCACAACAATTATATTCGCGACTACTTACAAGTGTTAAATAAAAGTATAATAGTGTGGTACTTCTCAATAATATAGGGAAGCAAATTTTAGTAGGTAAGCAAACTTACCAGTTTACCGAGATCCACCAATCAACCAATGCATGTTCACCGCACTGTTGGTAATGGCCCCGCTCGAACAGGTGCCTGATCTCCCCGCCTGACAGCCCTACGAAAGCTCTGAGATCCCTCTCACATTTACAAACGTGAAATCGTTTGACGTATACTCGTAGGTGTACGTATGTCATGGGTAATAGCTGTCTTCTCGTCTCTGAATACATTAAAGCCGTTATTGAATTACCTGTACTCGATAACCTCTAACCAGGAACTAATGTACCTTTGGCACAATTTAAACATTCTCGTACGCTTCATAAGGGTTAAATATCTCGGGCGTAATGCCAAAACTATATTTTACGGTTGACAACCAAGAAAATATTATTTCAAATGCATAAATGTCTCTAAATGTTATGGCGAACTAATTATATTGGCTACTAATCTTCTGAAATAGTGTCAGTATCAAGGTTCCTTATGTTGTGCCCTTCCGTATATATTTATGTAAATTGGTTTTTTAACAAACGGGGAAACTTACACTGACCTATAGCGACTGTAATTATTCAGTTATTTTCTTAATATAATGGTGCATTTTTAAATAATTAGAATAAAATGCCAAATTAACAGGTTGAAAGTTTAGTGTTGTAATACTATTTTACCAAGATTATAGTTAATATCAATGTTTTATAAAGAATTTCTGTAACAGGAGTAATATTTAGAAACTACAGGACAAAAAATCACAATATAATGTGAAGCAGGAAATTAAATATCCTTGAATTTGAGAGCAGATTTTTTTTTAAACTTCCAAGCAAACCTAACAAATCCCATAGAGCACAAACTTCACTTTCCCTCTCCGGAAAACCAAACCTCTCTCTCCACTTCGTGCAAAGAATGACAATCAGTGCCAGAGTCAAGTGTTGTACTGTCGCGTGCAAAGTAACAAGCAGACTGCCTGCAAGTTGCAAGTAACGCCCGAGGTGTCGTCTCAAACGTGCGCCAGTTCGCTTCCGCGACGCCCAAGCTCCCAGCGTCGCGACGCCCGTCAGAAACAAAGGGGCGCCTATGCGACGCCCTACAATGCGCACGCTATGTCGAGGCTTCGAGTCGCTTTTTTTTCTTCCGAAACAAAAACCACTGGTGCAGGCGCTTGTTTATTTGCGAGCGCCGCTGCCCGCTCAGTTGTTTGCTTTTTTACTCCGGAGAGGTGTAGGATTAGAGAGCACAACGGTCGCGAGGGCAGAAAAACAAACGGGCGGAATGTGATAATGTAGCGCAATGAAAGTTTACTCGGATGAGCAGTGCTACGTACGATGAGTGTGTTAAAGAAGAAGAAAATATTACTTTATTTCCTATCCGTAACCATTATCTTGATCTCTCCTTGGCATTCTACAATACGATTTAAAAAAATAAAATTCATAATATGTATCTACAAGTTAACAGTTAAAATCAGTTATGTAACATATTTTTGCGAAATCTAACGAGCCACTGCAACTCTGCTACCTCGAACTTGATGAAAAAGAAAAACTTTTTTTCAATTTTTACAAAAGTATTTTATTGAGATGAGTTTTGTCAATGCAATATTTCTGAACTATCTCTCATTTTATCGAGAAGTCTACTCCAGGCAATACAAAAAGACATATTGTAATTGAGTGACAATTTATATTTCGCAATGATTTCATAGATTTACAGTGTAGAAGTTGGGATAAAGAAGGTTAATGTATATCCATCACATTTCTTCTATCAATGGCGAATAACTTCAGACTTTCCTGTGATGTTCCATATATTAAAAACATTGCATCATTCGGCATTTTCTGGCTAAGACAGTTCTCAGCGAGAAAGCCCACAAAATTCTAGAGAATAGATGTGCAAAAAGCAGAACCTTATTACCAAGAAATACAAAAGTATATTTTTTCAATTGATAAAGTGATTTTTTAATTTCTTTAAACAATACGAAAAATGATTTAGTATTAATTAAGATTTTCTCTTGAAGTGGAATAATAAAAAAATATGAAATCCCATTAACTAGTACAGAGCGACGCTGTAAAAGAGAATGTAAATGTTCTGAAATCCCCAAACAGACAAGAATATGTGCTTTTTTTTCTCATATCTTGAATTTTCTTGTCGGAATAATAATAACTTTAATAAATCGAATATAAAATTGTAGACGCAGTAGAGCACTGTAAGGTAATAAAAAGCCAAGAAACCCTTAACAAAAATGTAATGGAAATGATAGAACTCTGAAATAATAGAATATCTCAAAGTCAATTCTAAAAAACATCTTCAACAAATAAAAAATGCGAGTATTTCTTCTCGCTGACAATCCCCAGTGTATAGCCATGAGTAGTTTGTTCCGCCCTCAGAAAATCGTTCAGCGCAATCGCGATTAATTTCTCTACTCCGTGAGTCTCTCCTGCGAAGTTCCGCCGCCGAAATTTCTCGAGAAAACGGAGACGGCCGTCCGCCGAGGCAGGCGCCCGAGTTCTCCTCCACATCCACAGGCGGCGCCTCGTCCTTCCGGCGCGGGCGGCGGCTCTAATGAGCGCTTCCGGTGCCAGCGCTTTCGACTAACGAGCGTGCGCGCGCAGCGGGGTTATTTTTGGAGCTTCGCAGTGGCGAGTACTTGGTTTTGTGATTCCGGGCGCGTCAACTAAGAAGGCCGTTAGTCCAGTAAGTGTAGTGCATGTTTTGAGACGTACTGCTGCGGTGATATTCCTCCGCTGGTGGGCAAGATCTGGCGCCGACCTAACCGTAGGCTTGTAGGTTTTTTCTTCAACCAGGTATCTCCCACCAGGTATCTTTACAGTGTAGATGTTGGGATAGAGAAGGTTAATGTGTATCTATGACATTTCTTTTATCAATGGCGAATAACTTCAGGCTTTCCTGTGATGTTCCATATAACTCAAAAATTTGCAACATTCGGCATTTTGTGGTTAAGAAAGTTCTCAGCGAGAAACCCAACAAAATTCTAGAGAATAGAGGTGTAAAAAGTAGAATCTTGTTACCAAGAAATACAAAAGTATATTTCTTTCAATTCATTAAGTGATATTTTCAATTTCCTTGCACAACAATTACGAAAAATGATTGAAATTTACCGTGTGTATTAATTAAGATTTCACGTGGAATGTGCATTAGAATAATTTTTAAAAAAAACTTCCCGCCAGATCTCGCCACCAGCGGAGGACGAGCTCTAACCACAGGACTGGTCTCCCATCATTTATGGAAGTGTATATAAGTGTGTGTAAGGAATGAGTTCTGCCGTTGATTGAAGGAGAACGCCAACGGCAGAACTCGATCTGGTTGTCTAGCTCGTGTCGGAAATCCTGCTACCATTGAAAGTCGAACCCTAGGGCCTCCCGGGCTGAGGCACTGCAATCCGGAGCTCCTCAGATGCGAGTACTTGATTGGATGCGCTCGCGTGCAGATGCATGTGCAGATTCGTTGAATGAAGGATTTAACGCTGTTGGTGAAAGGATGCTAATAAGGAAAATGAGTGGGAGGTAATCGGCCTTACGCCACGACGAGAGCGTCGTAATTTACTGTGTGTTGAAGTTAATGAGGAGGCGAAAACCAGCTATTACATTTCGGATGCTTCGCTGAGCAGAAAAAATGTCTTGCCGATGAGATTCAATTCTCATGAGAAAGTTTCTGAAGAATTAATAAAACACTACAATCAACAAAATAAGTTATTTCACACATTATACGGATAGAAATGTATACACAGATAGTGTATAAAAAAACTGATTTAACTGTTTAAAATTGGAAGTAGTATTACTTTTATTACATTAATTTTGATTCGTTCATCTTTCATTTCGTAACGACATAAGAAATCATACATGTAAAGAATATGACATATAGTAATACCAGTATTATGTCGGTTCCTGGCAAAGAATAAGAGGGTTAAAATCATATTTTTCTGCTCGTAGTACACGATGGGGTCAAATTAGAAATTGTCTCTTCCAACGCCACTTTCCACATTGGGGGTGTGGATGTTTCCAGAGATCAGACATTATAAACAAACAACTTCTTTTGCTTAATTGTTTCAAGGTTGTAATTATTTTACTTACGACACGTGAAAAAAAATTCGTATTGAGTGAAGAATTTTGAAAGTGTGTAGCATGAAAATTCTTCGCCAGCAAAATGTTCCTTCTGAGAAGAGATTTCGCCTCGTCTCGGCACCTGCGTAACGAGGTCTCCATCTTTCCCCGGGGCAACCCAACCCGCCCACAATGAAAGTACTGGCAAAGCAAATCTGCATCATAGTTTTATTGCTGTGGAGTCACTGCACAGAGAGCTATTGTGCTGTCCTGAATAGCCGAGCTTGCGAAGGCTGAAGGTTCCTAGCAACCTAGGCTCGAAGGGTCGCGGGTTCGAATCCCGCCTCGGGCATGGATGTTTGTATGTGCGTTCGCGTTGTGCTTTCGTGTTCATCCTACAGTGCACCCTACAGTTGAAACAATCGCAGTGCTCTCTATATGACCAAGTTGTTAAAAAGTGACTTAAAAAAGAGCTATTATGTGTGAAAGATATAAAAGAGATGCTGCCTCCTACAGGAATTTAACTAGTCCTTGGCAATAACTGTTCTAAATTCTTGCACTTGACATACTCGTAGTCATGAGAGGAGGGGGATGAGTTGTGAAGTTGTACGTGTACACTTCCTTGTCATTTTACAGTAGAAATTTAATTTATAGCTCGTACTCTGTACTTATGAATGTACTATCAAATGCCTAAACGTTATAAGATACTGTTAGCAGATATTGAAATATAATAATATCAAATAAAAATGCATAAAGATTTATTTTTTATCGGAAAACATATGAGTTGTACGAACTGTCTTGTGAAAAGAATATATATAATTTGGTTGCAATATCTCGCCATTACGTTAAATCGAGAATAATAATTTAATATGATTCTTGGTTTATCTCAGTTTCTTTCACCACACATGATTTTAAATATTTTCAAGTAAATAAATTGATACCAAATTTTCTGTCAATGATGATGGTTAATGCACGGATAATTTTGGCCAATCAACTTAACAAAAAAATTGGTGCCGCAAGAAATTTTATTAAAAGTATATATTCAGCTTTTAAGAAATAACGAACCAAAGTATTAATTTCAAGAGATAGCACAAATAAAAAGGAAAGGTTATATTAATCATTGTAAACAGTCGTGAGAAATATGGAAAGAAGAGGCAAAATAAATTAACTGAAATGTGGCATGAATGCCAGCCTTTCTGTAGTAAATATTGAGACGTGAAAGTGGACAAAATGAAAGGAGAGGCATGGACGCAGGGAAAATACATCCATGAGCAAGGACTTGAGAGGCATGAAATGCGCTGAAAGTGAACGTGCGAGGACTGTTAAGGGCGAGATGACAACGCGACAAAACTACAGACGAAGCCATATGCGGCGACACGTGAGGTCACTCAGTAAACAAGGTTGAGTTGGAACATTTGGAGCATTTTGAGTAAAATCTCAATTTAAATTCTCAGACAGTAGAAACACTATGAATAATTGCGTGTGAATAATTGGACAATGATCGTGTTGTATCCTATTTGATTATTCTTGGTCGACCTTGTGTCCTCTCAAGGCAATAACTTGATAATTTTCAAGATATTCCAGGGATGCACTTTTTTGACACACGTACCTACTGGTTACATGTTTTGACAACTCCATTTTACTTGTAATTTTGATCAGTATTTTAAATATTTTCATTTAATGAAATGCCATATATATTTTTACCACGTTACCCATGCTAGTTTGTTTTGCTATTGTGTCTGTTTGGAATACAATATTGGCCATTCACTATTCGTTTAAAAATTGGTTTTCTATTATTTTTAATTTATTAGTATTTAATTTTTTAGAAGCTGCTTTTACCTACATTAGAGATGCACACCAGTGACGAAATTGTTTCAAAAATTATAATGCCTGTGTCATTTTGTAACTTAAAATTCAAGTTTATCAGTGAATATAATTTGGTTATTTGTGCATTGATTTGTTAGAAAAATATATTTGATATGATATTTCCTCTTTTTGCCGATCATTATTCCTAGGAATTACTACGAGTGATGCGAGGAATTATATAACTCCTTCTACAATCATAAGGTAAATATCTTTTCCGTCCGAAAGTTTAGTAATAATATAAAAATGAAATGAAAAGTGTATGAAATTCATGATGAACCTCAAATAAGATTGAATTTACCCACTTGCAGTTTAAGAAACGTACATTCTTTTGTTGTGTTTACACTGTCAATTAAAATGCTTTTCATTCTTCCGCGCTTTAGACTTTGTTTCACCCAAGACTTAACCCTTCACACTTCTGCCACGCCTTCTTCAATCAAAATACAAAGAAGCGCGTGTTCGCTGTTTGGAAAACGTTTCTAGGCTCGACACTTGGCACATCCGGACGCCTCCTGAACCCACCCACACTCCCACGTGGCCGCGCGCATCACAGGAGCAGTAAAAGGCGAGGAGAGTGCGCCGGGCACCTCGAAAGGAAAGGTTATGGCGCTGAGAGTTCACGCGACCCGAATACGCTCCTGCCATAACGCCACGCCTCTGGCGACGCGCCCGCCCGCCAGCCAACTCCCCGATGGGGCACGGGGTGGGGCGGAGATGCCTCACGGGGTCTAGGAAGCGACAGTCGCTCTGTCTGCTGGATTAAGGGCAGTTAATCTAAAGTACAATTTTTTTTTATTTCTTGCCCGTTCCGCCCTTCGGTCTTTCGGGAGTTATTAATATGATACATACATTACATAAGGACTTAACAATCTCAATCATTTACATCAGGGCACAAGTATACTTACTTGGGCTGAGTTTTTCAAATTAAATACTGTTTGTGTTTACCTTTATATAAACAATAATATACAGAACCAACTAATTAACCAATATACATAGCTAAATGAAAAATATACCAAATATAACTACTAATTAAACAATATACAGAATTATACAAAATATACTAATATACAAAGATACACAGACATATGCCATAAGTAAACAAAGAAAGTTACACTTGTGAATAACACTTATTTACGTTATTACAACCCAAACTTGTTTACAGCATTAGTACTAGCAATCTATGGTGGCTTTAGGCGATCTTTTGGAAAGCGTGACAGAATCCTGGATGGAGCATAAGCAGTGCGGCCAAGGTTGAAAGTTCTTTTGCTGGGACAAGCTTCAAGCGTTAAATAAAAATTTTTCGACAGTTTGTTTATGTAAAGTAAAAAAAATGAGGCATCAAACCGACCTCTTTTAATAATCTAACTTTATTCGATATCTTCATTCTTTTGTACCGTAACCGAATGAAACTCTTTTGGTTTAGGGTTTAAAGTTATACTTTTAAACTTTCTTTGAGAAATTCTAAATTAACGTGTAGATATTAATTTCCAGCAGGTTTCACGTTTCGAGAAGAGACTAATAATGGGAAGATATCTCTTCTCACTTAGACTACCTCTACTGGATATGATAATGTAACCAAAACCCGAAATCGGAATTTGATTATTTTATTAATCGAAAACTGGACATTCATAAGCTGTATAATGCACTGGCACAAACACATTAGTTAGATTGAAGTGATATTCGTAGAAGCATTTAAAATTGTTTTTTAATATATGGGAATACTTTAATAGTCGTTTTCGTTAAAATTCGTACAATCGTTCACTCGAGAGTAGTTACAAAGTAGTCCGACAGATAGTTCAGAAAATATTCCATCAAAAAGCAAAAGATCTGGTACCCACATAGTAATTGTAGGTGTTAAAAATTGAAATGTATTACATTCTTTATAGTGATCGCTATACAATCAACCGCTTAATATTATAATTGTCAATTAAATTTTTTGTTAAATATATTTGGCAACGTACGTAAGAAAACAATAAGTATATAATTGGCAATTTGACCTGATGCTACTTTATATATGTGTTATTTATGTGTGATAATTATTAACAGATGATCTTAAAGAAGAGAGGGAAAGGTTATCTTCAAACATTTACTTGAGACAGACAATAACATTTAATAGAGACAATTTTTGTTTAGTTACGTTCGGTGAGCTGTTTAGATTATTAAATGGTGACTTATTTATTTGTACTTATGTGCCAAGATATGGTCAACATTCCTCCCTGCCAACAATATTTAAAATTAAAATTTCTGACCACGTCAAATACGTCATTGTGCAACATGAAAAATGTTCTAGTTAATTTTCTTATTTTTATATTCCACCTTTTATTTAAAACGCCCTGAAATATGTAATTGTTAAGATAAGTAATTCTGTACCCCATAAAAGAATAATCAAAATAGAAAGCATGGTGGTCAGGCAGTGAAACGCCCCCTAATGGAACAATGAGGTTTGTTTTCGCTTTCGGAGCCGTCGCCTGATTGAATTCGCACCGGCGGTGACCGCCGTCGCCGGGAAATGGGGCTAATGAACCCGCTAAGAGGCGCTCGGGAGACAATAGTTGAAAGCCGCGGCGCGGGTCAGGTCCGGGCTTTCCCTCGCGTCCATCGCCGACGTGACCAGCGCCTGCCCGCGGCTCCGGGTGGGCTCGTGCCCTGCCCACGGCGCATGGCGGGTTCCGAGACGTGGAAAAGCACATGGCGCGCCGGTAGCTCGTGGTTTGTGTTGTATGCCTTCGAAAAAAAGCTCTCACTGGCAAAAAGGGCGCAGGCTGAGTTAGCTTAGAGCTGGCACTGCCGCTGTCTCTGTGTCTGCGGCGAGTCTGTACTAGGGTTGGTTCGAGATCCGACTGTGGCGGAATTTTCGACACTAGTAAGATAGGGTAAAATAATGGAAGTCTCTGTGAACGTAGATTTACGTTTACAAGGATGACTTCCATTATTTCATCTTTTAATATAATGTCAACGGCCCATCAGAATTCCCACATTACTAGCTAGATAGCTACGTACGTAAATTGAGTTCAGTCGCTGTCTGAAGAATTCTAGCGTTGAGATGGTCTGATCAGTTGGGGGACGCAACTTTATGGACGCAAACTTTCCTCGATTTAAATATTTATTATCTTTGAGGTAAATGTGATGCTTGACCATTTTGACACGTGTATCAATAATGAGACTAAACATTAGTGTCTATATTTTCCATTCATGTCCAGGGAATGTTAATATTAATTCCATCCTCGTAAATGATTCAGGAGGCTATTGCTTTCTAGTGTCGACTGAGAAAGTTTAAGGGCACCCGCAGCGTAGCTCGCGTATGAGCGTACTTTCATCCATCGATAAAAGGAGACGTGATGGAGTATTTTAATGGCAATCAATTGTTCAAACTGTTAAGAAGGTAGTGAGAAAGTGCTATTAAGAAAAATTGTTATAACCTGTTTGGAGCATGTTTGTTTCCTCCCGTATCGAATGATGACGGCGAAGTTTCATGAGCGGCCTTAGGAACACATTCGTAGACAACCCGAAGGAATACTGGAGGAAAATATAAACACAAAAATGTGTCACGTATGAATCGCGTCGTTACAGTAGTTTCTCGATAGACGTTAAGTTACAAGTTGTTGAGCCATTAAAGATGAAAATGACGGGAGTACAACCTACCCTAAAGGATTATTTACATAATGACTATAACAGTCTACGCGTACGGAAATAATCATCAATAAATAAAGGTACTGTTATTATAGATTACTTTTCTCCGGCGTGTCGATAAAAATGTATTGTTGGGGGAAATTCTAATCCTATATTTTAGATCAGTGAAAGATGGTCTATCATTGTGTAGTCCTGCTCCCTTCAACCTTTTTGTGTTTGCTAGAAATTGTTCCTTGGGAACTACAGCATTTTTTCCGATTCTTTTTCTCTTCTGCAAATTTACAATCTGTTAATATTTGAACATTGAACAAATAGTACACAGTATAACAAAAACATTGCAGAAATAAATCTCTCCTACGACACTTTTTATAGATTTAATAAGTTAATTTTTTTTCGTTTCGGACAGTATACATGTTAACTGTTATCTAATAGATAAATTGAAGTGTGTTGCGTGCAATCTCTTTTGATATATTTGGCTTCCCTTGGTTATGAGGTCATTCAGTGGATTTATGTCTCTGTAGAATCTTGTTTGTCACGAACCATAGGGCGTAGCGTAGACTTTGTAACTTTTATTTTCGAATCTTTGAAGAATATTCAGATTTGCTTTGCTGTCGGAACCTTATAACTCAAATCCATGTTGGTTTTATGACTGCCTTGAAAATAATTATTTTGTTATAAAACGAAGGTTGCTACTTATGTTTGATATGCCATCATAATTTCAGTACATGTTTCATTTAAAATTCAATTATTCAACCATTCATAATATCAGTTACCTCTTCCCTCTTAGTGTTTACACGCGTTTTCTAAATTTAGTCCTGTATCTCAATACAGCCCAAGATTCGTAACTGTTTCTATTTCGATACAAAGCTCGTGGTGGTTCTTGAGTGTCTCCATAATTTCAGATCTCTTTCCTCTTAATGCTGATACTCGTTTTCCAATTTAGTCTTTTATTTTAATGCAGCCCAAGATTCGTAACTGATTATATTTTGATACAAAGTTCGTGGTGGGCCTGGAGTGTCTCCATAATTCCAGATGTCTCTGTTGATACTCGTTTTCCAATTTATTCGTTTATCTCAATGGAGACCAAGATTCGTAACTGTTTCTGTTTCGACACAAAGGTCGTGGTGGTTCTTGAGTGTCTTCCTAATTTCAGATGTCTCTTTCCTCTTAATGTTGACTCGCGTTTTCCAATTTAGTCGTTTATCTCAATGCAGACCAAGATTCGTACCTGTTTCTGTTTCGACACAAAGCTCGTGGCGCGCCTCGAATGTGTCCATAATTTTAGATATCTCATTTCTCTTAATGTTGATACTCGTTTTCCAATTTAGTCGTTTATCTCAATGCAGCCCAAGATTCGTAACTGTTTCTTTTTCGACACACAAGCGTGTCGGTCCTGGAGTCCTGGTCCGCTGGACTCCGGGGTATGTGAGGTTGAATTGAATTTTGTATTGAATTGAATGCCTTATTTTACGTGGCGAGACTCAGGCCATTAGGCCTGCTGTTCCGTCTGACCACGCAAATTTCACTACGTTCCTTTCACCAACTAGCGGAGAAAGGAGATGTATCTTGGGCGAGAAACAGGCGATTTGAATTTAGCTCATAGGCGTCATTTAGACTTGAGGATCTTTTACATGCAAGTAAATCTACTTGGGACAGCCGGCTTTACTTCCCCTCCGAAGGAAGGCGTATGAAGGATTTTTTCGCCCTTAAATACCCACGTCTTCGATCGGGTTTGAACCCGCCAACTTGGGTACAACAGTCCAGGACGCTAACCGTTACACCATCGCCGCCGCAAATTTTGCGCCGCCGAGGTTGCGGGGGCGCGGTGGAGCTGCGCTGACCGGAAGGGTCGGGGTGCCCCTGCGCATCCGCTCGCAGGATTTCCTCCTCGAGGCGCTTCCCGCACGGCGCCGCGCACTCCGCTAATTGGCGCCGCTCGGTGAAGAGCAGCCGCGCGCGCCGGAATGCGTTGGGCGCCTCTTATGTGACCGCCCGCCTCACGCCGCTTTTCCCCCTTAGAGCTTTACTAGAACGAAACCAGCCACCCTCTACACCAGCGGACGGCAAACTACGGCCCGCGAAGCCACCTCAGCGATGGTGAAACGGTTGGCGCATCGGACTGTTACATCCAAGTTGACGAGTTCAAACCCGATCGAAGCCGTGGGCGAAAAAATCCTTCGTACGCCTTCCTTCGGAGGGGAAGTAAAGCCAGCCGTCTCATGTTAGTAGATTTACTTGCATGTAATAGATTCTCAAGCCTAAATGACGCCTCTGAGCTGAATTCAAATAGTCTGTTTCGTCGCCCAAGAAATACGTCCTTTCTCTGCTCGTGGGTGAAAGGAGCGTAGTGAAATTTGCATGGCCAGACCGAAGAGCGGACCTTATGGCTCTAGTCTCGACACGTAAAATAAGGCATCAATTCAATCTCAGGTGGCCCGAAGGGCCTTTACTCTACTGGTCAATACTCATAGATTTTTTGGCACTTTACGTAAATTACAACAAAGGATTTTTTTTAAATACGTATGAATAAACTAGCAGGTAATTCTAATTCAGTTTTCTTGTTTTAGTGTTATCTGCAAGGGTGCAATAACTTCTACTAGTATAAACTATATTATTATACCTGAATCGCAGACTCGTTTTGATGTAGTACTAATAATAGTATTGAATTGTCACTTATTTTTTATTCAACAAATTTAAAATATGAAATTGGAGTGCAGCCTGCGATCTATTGGAGGTTTGACAAAGTGACGTAGTTACGAAAAGGTTACCGAACCCTGCTCTACTCCAATAAAAAATATCGTGAACAGAATGCTAGTACTAACACACTTTCCGACTTATAGGATATGGGTCACTGAGATGAGGAAAATTATTTCTCAAAGGTCAAAACTTGCGCCACGATGTGTAAGGCTGAGAATTGGCCTTCTAGAAATTTACATTTTATAAGAACCCTCTCATCTACGCCAACAATTTTAGATGCTTTTTTATTATTATTTACGGTCGCATCAACATCATTAGCGACCACTATAGATATTAACGATATGGGTAACAGTATAATGTGTTATGGTGATGGTGAGGGGTGAAAGGACGAACACAAATACAACCATTCCCGAAGCGGGACTCGCACCCGCGATTCTTCAGTCCGAGATCGTTAAGGCACTACTGCCTTAACGATCTCGGCCAACTGGGAGACATTTGAGATGTTTATTTAAATAAAATGATCTGCCTATACTCACTACATTTGAGTGTGGGTTCTAGGTGCGTCAGTTTCTTAGGTCATTAGTCCCGTAAGTGAAGTACACGTTGTATCCCGAGCGCCGTGGTGTTCCTCCCTTCCTCGAACGAGAGATTCTGCGCCTACCTACACGCCGGCTTGCAGGGTTTTCCTCCAGGCGACTACCCCAGCCGGGACCAACTCTAAGCTTTCGACTGTTCTTACGACATATGCGGAAATGGAGTGCATATACATGTAAATATGTACGTAAGGAGGAAATAAGGTAAGAAGGAAACAAGAACCAGGAAGGAAATATCGAGTGCGAGCCGTGACCCCTTTGTTAAGGCCTGGTATTTGACTGGTGTCGACACGAGAAACCACTGACCTTACCGTCAGAGTAGTCAGTCGTCATAATTAGTTTCCAGGAGTGGTTGAATTCGGCCTACAGAAGTTAGTGTTGAAATTCCGTCCCTTCGGGACTCGAATCCTGGCACATCATTGTCAACAATGCCGAAGAGTCTGGTACTGGTGCTAAATTATTGCAGCCAGTATCTGTAGTCAGCAGGAGTAGAGGCCCAGTGAAACACAGCGCACAAGTAAGAAGAAGGATAAATATTGCTCTCGAATCTGAACACGCTGCCCTTCTTCCCAAGGCGTTGTGTAAGTACGCGTTATAACCACGTCCGTTATTTAGATCGGTCTAATAACTCTACATCGTTGGTTAAAACTCGAGGTTTCTACATTCTTGCCTGTATGTATGTTGTTTTCTCTGAAAATGTCTAAAATGATTGACCAACAGCTAGATGATATAATAAAGGAATCATATCCAACATCAAATTCTATGAAGTCTCGTTAGACTTTGTTATCCCAACTTTTCATTTGGTTCCTTTATAGCGTCTACCAGTGCTTCTCTAACTACTTGTGTTATTTTTGTACCCGTTTGAGTTCGTGAAATACAAATAGGTAATTGGAAGAAGCAGTATCATTATAGAATCTACATTAGTCAGTAGATGTGTGTTGCGTGAGTGTTTTCGTAACTTCTTCACGGGAAATTATTTCCGAAAGGTCACAACTTGCGCCATGATGTGTAAGAATAAAAATTGGCGTGTTAGAACTTTACATTTCATAGGAACCTTCTCATTGCAGCATTGGCGTGCTAGATATTTAAATTTCATAAGAACTCTCTCATCTACACCAACAATTTTAGATGTTTATTTAAATAAAATGGTCTGCCTATACTCATTAAATTTTGAAAAAAACCTCTCGCACTTATGAAGATACATAAATACATTAGTAAGTTAGAGTAGAAGTAAGTCGTCATTCTATTCCGTATCGAGTCGTGACGTTAGTTCTATATAAATGTCTTAAACATACTGAACCACTTTTAGTCTTCTTCTAATGTGATATCTAGGAATAAGTTAACCTGGTATCATCTTGTAAGCCAGGAGTAGAAACCATGAAAAAATACACAGTATTGAATGTTTCAAATTCACGGTATTGAGAGTGATGACCTTTTCGGAGTTACTCAAAAGAGCTTTCCAGTTTTACTGAATACCCTCTGATATACCCTTTTCGTAATCTAAGACGTCCATTATGTAGCATGCAGCAGTTTGGTCTTTGCGCAGTACTGGCGTTAAGTGCAGATTGTAGTTAGATAAGTAGTAAAATTAAGAAGAAAGCCTTCTTGCTGCCTCGTCATGCATATCTGGTCTGTCGGCATTTGGAGATTACAGAGCTCTTCATTTTGCATTCGCCGCAGACCCAATTATATAGGAAGCAATTCAGAGTACAGTCACCCAGGAAGGATAATGCTCCACTTTCGCCCCTTGGGATGTTGAAAGCAAAGGAGGTAATCGAGCAGGATTATGAACAGCACAATATTGTAGTATTAAGTTGTTGTTTTTTAAAGTGTCCCAAATATTTTCATTAGATAGTATTAAATATTTTATTTCGGACAACTGAAGAAGGATATCATATTAATATTAAAGAAAAGAAGAGTGGAAAGAATGGATATTTACGAATAAGAATTGTGTGGAAAACTATTGTGAGGAGTGATAGTTTATTAATGACGTTATACTGACTAATGGCATATCTCTAGACAGGAGGTGAATCTGAGAAATACAGTTTAGTTGCAGAGATAAGTGCAGCGTTCAAATATTGCAGTACTCGAAATGACTTGGACCTTTCACGGAGTCCTGACTCAGACGGGGCAAGCGAAGCGTTCGATCTGTAAAATTTTTCTCACAATAATTTCGATCTCTCGGAAACTGATGATCACATAATGCAGTTCTCTAAATTCGACCTCTCAGAGGCTGGTACCAAGAGTCGGATTTGAGCATTCCATTATCGCATTGATTTCGAGCAATCCGAGATAGGTCCCAGAATGGCAGGCTGGAGAGTTAGGGGTTCTGCAATTCTTCAAGCAGTGACTTTGTCATCTCGGACTCCGTTATCAGAGACGCAAGTTGAAAGCAAGGGTTGGAAGAGATTACTCAGAGCATCAATTGCTGTCACTGCAGTGCATTTGACTGTGAGGTTCTAGGTTTGAGTCCCGACGATGGCAAGATTTTCGATACTAGCTAGATAGTAAGGTCGAATCCAGTTGCTTTCCGGAGGAAACTTCTAACGGTGGTTCTCCGATCAATACCAGGCGAATGTCTGAAGAGTACCCTAACAAACGGGTAACGCACCGCACGCGATTTGTCCTACATCTTCCTTGCCCTTTTCGCACCTGTTGCTTACACGTTCACGCATTATACTATTGCACCTGTTGGGAGATCAGTTGGTAGCTTAGAGCTTGTCGCGGCTGGGCGGTGTCCTTGTAGTAGGATATATCTGGTTGGGAAAAAACCCGCTAACAGACGGGAAGTAGGCGCCGGATCTCACTATCCACCGCCACCACCTCCAACACCACCTTCGCCGAACGAACAAAAGCACTACGCATACGTGACTAATGACCTCAGCAGTTGACGCGCTCGAAATCACTAATCAATCAATCAATCAATCAAAAGAGGGCTCAGACGTTGGCATTGACTTCGTTCTCAAAGAGATCAGTTCCAGAATGGCCGGGCGGGGTCGGGCGTGGTGAGGCATGGCATGGCATGGTGAGGTGAGGCGGGGTATGGTGAGGCGGGGTTGGTGAGGCGGGGTTTGGTGAGTGCGGGGTTGGTGAGCGGGGTTGAGGTGAGGCGGGGTTTGGTTGAGGAGGGCGGGTGAGGGGGGTTTGGTGAGACGTGGGGTTTGGTGAGGCGGGGTTTGGTGAGGCGGGACGTGGTGAGTGCGGGTTTTGAGTGCGGGGTTTGGTGAGGCGGACGTGGTGAGGCGGTTTGGTGAGGCGGGTTGTGAGGCGGGGTTTGGTGAGGGGGGTTTGGTGAGGCGGGGTTTGGTGAGGCGGGGTTGGTAGGCGGGGCTTGGTGAGGTGGGTTTGGTGAGGTGGGCTTGGTGACGCGAGGCGGGGTGAGGCGGGGTTTGGTGAGGCGGGTTTGGGTGAGACGGGGTTTGGTGAGGCGGGGTTTGATGAGGCGGGGTTTTTGTGAGGGCGGGGCTTGGTGCGCCGGGGCGGGTGGGGGAGGCGGGGCGGGGTGAGGCACAGAAGGGCGTGGAGGGATGAGGCGGGTGGGGAGCGACGGGGCGGGGCAGAAAATAGCAGGAGTGCGGCGCGTGGCGGGGTAGGCGGGGGCGTGCGCGTTCCGACGCGGGCGTGCTCACACGCGTGCGCGCGTGCGGTCGCGGGCGACGCTTTCGTGCGCGGGGAAAGTGCGGGCGGCGGCCGTGATCACGTCGTGTCGGCCAGCGCACGGGGCAACAACCGTTCCCGCATGTCCTGTCGTGTCGCAGCTGTAACTGCCTGGTCGGAACTTACGCTGACGCGGTTCCCGCATCCGCGTCCGCCTCCTGACATCGCCGTGGCTTTCCCGCTTGGACCACCCACCGCAGCTTTCGTCCAGGGCGGAGGGGAAACGGTTTCGGGTTGTGGTAAAAATTGTAGCGCCACGAAAAATCTACGCGGTCAATATGGTTTGCCTACGTTTATTGTTAGAGAACAAAATCTCAATTAGCGTGCGTAGAAAACTTATCTGGATTAATTACTAAATTTAGGCAGCTATTTTAGATAGTAACGAGCGGTTCTCCAATAAAGTATTTCAAACAGTAGTTTTTATTTCCATTTTTATTGAACTATTCGTGAGCTAATAGGAAAAATCATTGCTGTATATGTTTTATTAAATACCTTAATTGTAAATATTTTCTCCTTCCTCGATGCTGTGTAAGCAAATACTCTTGAAGTCATACATTCCAATGAAATCGATTCATATACTCGTATTTCTATTTATCTCAGTGAAAACTTGCAATTTGTTTGTGTTCGGAATATTAACTTGCAAAATTTCCAAACATCCTTTCTCTCTCTTTCACTTGAGGATACTTGAAACTTCAACCGCTTCTTTAGTGTTGATATATTGCATCTTCATGCAACTTACTCATTGGTAGAAAGTAATTCGCTTTCACATACTTTATACAATGTGTACAAACACCTTGTTTCTTCTAAGTGTTGGCAAGTATATCTGTCTGTTCATTACACCTCGTGCTAACGACTGGCAGCGGTAATTGAGCCCTTCTTTGCGGCAGGGACTCGCGTAAGAGAACCACCAGCAGAACGGTATTTACGACACCTCGTCATGGAACGGAAAAGGTGTCGGTGTTCCTTTGCGCTAGTGCGGTATGCGCGAACGGCTTTTCTGGTAGCGTTGCAAAACCGCGGATAAGCGCGTTCAGTGCTCCAGGGCGCGCGAACCGTAACGCCGTACCGTAACACCGTTATAACACCCAAGATTCGGAACGCCATTGGAAGGGCGTTTCTGGATTTTGGATTCAGGCTACTGGTCATGATTGAATGGGGTCAAAATGAAGCAAAGATTAAAAGATTGTCTTCTCTAGTGCAATGTAAGTGCCACATAATAGCAAATATACTTGTACAATATTGTAAGATAAAAGGAAAATATCATAAGAATTTGCATTTCCTTCTTTTATTTAATCTACTTTTCTTTTACCGTTTAGGCCAAGATAATGGTTGTCATTTCCAAGATTCAAAACGTGTGTAGTTGCCCTTGAGAGGGAATAAGACATACCACAAAGAATTTTGTGAACAGAACAAAGAAGATATAACACTCGAAAAACTTACGGGAAATGAGATGGTTTTGGTCACCGGAAAATCGTAACGTGGACACATAACTCAAGGATACCGGAAACTTTTTGTTGTTTGGTAGCTTACTCAAGTGTCTGAAGTGCTTGAAGCGTAATCACTGACAACTAAAATATTAAAAATTTGGTGCTTGTTCTTAGAAGAATTATGTAATGTAATTGTAAAATATAGGATAATTATTTATTGAATAATATTTAAAAATTTCTAAAACCAAGTTCCAACTCAATTTCAGTGACTGAAGTGTTTTGTGAATACTTCTTCAAAACGAAGATTTAAAGCAAACCAATTCTAGTTATCACTACTTATAGCCTATTTATTTTATTTTTTTCTAATCTGGTTCAACAAAAATACGCATGTTCCTTTAATGAAAATTATTGCCAGATACTTATAAACTATTGCTAGAATATTAATAGATCTTGGGTTCCGAAGCAGGTGAACATTCGGCCCCGGGTAATTAGGGGATAATGCAATGGATGCCACTTGATGAGATTACCAGAGATGGCGTCTCTGGCGCTTCCAAGCAATTCCAGACGAACTGCAGTGCATTGCACTAAACAATGAGCCACGCGCATTTTTTCTGTCCCGACCTGTCCCCACACTCGTTCTCATGTCGGTTGATGGCCTCCTAACCCCTCAGGCGCATCTGCTTCACAAATCAAGAAATCCTAAAGTAATGCACCTTCTTTTCCGCAAACCCACAGTTGTGAGATAATGTGGAAATGATAACGCCTCACGAAAAGAAGAGCAAGGTTGATGACCGCTGTCGCCGCTTAACTTGCGCAGGGGGGTGAGCTTGGGGAAGGGCTTGGGGTAGAAACAAGATAAACCTCACCAGTCACAGAAAGTCTCTCGTTTATTGTAAATGTATAAATACCTTGATGTTCGCGAAAGTATGACTTGTTACTATGAACATTTTCTGCATAATTATGAAGGGCTTGGGTGAGTAACAAGATGAGACACACTACGACCAAAATCGATTGATTCATTAGTGTTTCCAGGCACGCCAATGGCAAACTTCTTTAGTCCCGTTATCGTATGTCACATTTTCTTTCGCTGAAGGTGGCGGTGTTCTCCCCCGCTCGATGGTGGGTTCCGGTGCCGATCTGCCCGTCGGTTTGTGACATACTCAACCCGACATATCCCATCAGTGGGATGTGTAGTGCATGTAAGCGTAAGTGTGTGTTTATGCTAGGACAAAGAAGAGGATGGAAAGATCGCGCGTAGTCCAATGCCCATTTGTTAGGGTTCTGTTTCAGCATTCGCTTGGAGTTGGAGAAACCACGGAAGACTACCGATCAGAGCAGCTGGTCAGTTGAATTCTCCTCCGGGTGAATTCGACTTAGATATAAAGCTACCCCGAAAATTCTACCACCCTCGGGATTCGAACCCTAGAACCTACATTGCCATGACATTAATTGATGCAATCAGCCGCCCAAGCCGGCACCAAAATCCGAGATACGAGTATTAACGACCTACCGATCAGAGCATCCGGTCAATTGAATTCTCCTCCAGGTGATTCCGACTTAGATATAAAGCTATCCCGAAAATTCTACCACCCTCGGGACTCAAACCCTAGAACCTGCATTGCAGTAACATCAATTGATGCCATCAGCCACCTAAGCTGTCATCGAGATATCAGCGACAACCGATAGGCTCGTTGTGACCGGTGTGGCGTAGTTTGTTACTACTCCAAGCGCTTTATTTCCACTTCACCCAAGCACTCGACGGAGCGACGGCCTCTGCGGAAGCGGCGCAGTTTATTTGCATTAAGCGGCGGCGGCGGCACCGGACACGACGCTCTTCCGACGGCCCCCGCCCCGCCGCCCCGCGGCGCGAGCGCGCTTTCTATGTGTCCAGCGCTTTCTCGCGGGGCGGCCGCGTCAGGTGCCGCGCGCCGCTCCGGAGCAGACGGAGGCTCCGGAACCGTCTCGCCGCCATCTGAATACAATGCGCCCGCGCGAAGCCTTGCCCTTCCGGCCGACCGGCCACCCAAAGCGAGTCCGCCGACCGGGGAAAGTAAAAGCGATTGCGCCCCGCGAGTGGGAAATTGTCTCTCGCGCGGGCGATACTGTCTGCCCGAAGTTGGGAATTCATGGAGATCGGAATGCCTTTCTCCTTGCGAGCGGCGGTCATTGTATGCACAAGTGCCGATGGCTGTTGGGGGTGTGGTGGTGGGTGTTGCGTTCGTGATGGAGGCGGCGATTGTTTTTGTTTTTGTTGTTGTTGTTGTTGTTGTTGTTGGTAGTGGGGTAGTTGTGGTTGCGGCGGTTTCGTTCGTGATAGAGGTGGCGGATGTTTTTTTCTTGTTGGTAGGTGGTGGAGGTGGTGGTTGATGTGGTGGAATGATTGATTGGTGATTCCAGACGCGTCAGGTGGTGTGGACAATAGTCCCGTGATTGTAGTGCGTGTTTTATCGCGGGAGAGGGTGGTGATATTCCACTGCTAGACGGAGAGATATGGCTCCGGCCTATCTGACAGCTTTTAAGTTTTCCCCCTACCTGGTTACTCCCTCCAGCGGGGTGCCTCCCAGCCAGAACACGATCTGAGCTCCCGACTGCTCTCCTGACATGTGAGGTATGTGTAGTCTGTATACGAATGTGTGTGTCACTAATGGGTGACAATAGGGCAAGGAAAATGAAAAGATCGCAAATTTAGTTGGTTTGTTGGGGTACTGATCTGGCATTCGCCTAGTGTTGAGCGGTGAAACCACGGAAAACTACGCATCAGAGCAGCCTGCCAATAGAAATATGTTCCAGTCAGCGCCTGAACGCGACCTAGCTGTCTCTCTAGTGTCGAAAATCCGGCCACGATCGACACTCATATCCTAGGACCTCCCGGTCAAAGCGGTTGCGTTCATGGTGGTGGTGGTGATGTTGGTACTGGTGGAGACGGTGGTAATTTTGTTGTTGTTGTTGTTGGTGGTGGTGGTGGTGATGGTGGTGATGGTGGTGATGGTGGTGATGGTGGTGGTGATGGTGCTGATGGTGCTGATGGTGCTGATGGTGCTGATGGTGAGGTGGTGGTGGGGAGAATGGAGTTGTGGGGGTGGTGGTGGTGGTAGTGGTGGTGGTGAGGATTGAGTGGTGAAGGTGGTGGTGGTGGTGGTAATGAGGATGGAGTTTAGGCGGCGACGGCGATAGTGGTAGTGGTTGAGGCAGTTACAGGGGACGGCGATGTCGGAGGTGGCTGCTACAGCGACCGCCGGGGACGGTGAGGGTGGCGGAGGCGGCAGCGCTAGCAGAGTCGCGCGTCGATAGTTTCGCTGCTTCCGGCGGCGAGCGTGCGCTGGACCGCGCCGAAGGAAAGGAGCCTGTCACCCAGCTGGTGCTGTAGGGTGCATTTGCGCGTGGAGAAAGGAGCAGTGCTTATCGCCCAGCATCCGCAATATTGAGATTCTCGTGGATGTCGTTAAGTCCACTGCAGAAATTATGTAACGTAGGATTTACGGGAGAGTTTAGATCTTCAGAGATTTCGCAGGAATAATGGTTTATGCATATTGCCACCGTTATGTCCCTCAGATCAACAGATGTTGCAGATTGTACTTGCAGAGACTTTTAGTGGTGAAACTTACGAAAGGCTTCCGGCACAGAAGAAGGATAACATATTTATTCATAAGATTTATCATATACTTGTACATAACATATAGTTATGCTTATCTAATGAGTTTTCTAATACAACGTTACATAAAAAGGAAATGTGGTTCAGAACTTCTAGTTTATTGTTGTGTATGTCAGACCGGTGAAGCCCAGCGTGTTTCTGGAAGTAGTACATCATAGATCTAGATTGCACAGTTTGTCATCCAACTTTGTAGAGATCAGATCTTTGTAGAGATTGTAATTTTTACCATCATCTAATCAATAAACTTAAATTGACAGTACATGGAAACACTTAATTCTGATCGTAGCACTTTCCTTCGCTAATCATTATTTATAATATTTTGGAAGTTGTATGGTGTGTTTATTTCAGCATTTACCAACATCAGTAATGAATGTACTGATGTTAAAAGCATGTCATTTTGAAGTGTTCTGAAATAGGTAAATGATGACTCTATTTCGAACTCTATAAGTCGTGTTTTATTAATAAAAACACTTCAAATCTCGAGATTCATTGCTGAAAGCTATACGGTGCCCTCAAATAATAAACCGGTTTATGATCTGAACTTATTCGGCATTTCTAAAATTGTTTTCCTTGAAGAATTTTTTACTTTTGAACATTCAATTATTGTTAAATTGTTAAAGTAAAGTTGCTCTGAATAGAAAACAATAAACATTCTACCATACTACGAAACCAAATGTTAACAACCTTCATCTACGTCTTTGCATTGTTTCCTGAATCCAGAAAGTTTCTCATTCGTAACTCCTCGTTGTCCCGACGCTGATTCCACGACATCATTTCCGACGCGCCGCATCCTTTGTGATGCATACGAGCGTGAGGAAATTCCAAGGAGAGAAACCGACATGTGATGTTTATGGGAAACGCGGGAGGTGCGCGAAGTGGAGGGTGCAATAAATGCACTTATTTTATAAACAAAATGGCCTCGGGTGAAAATGTTAAAATCAAGTTGTAAACTGGGCATCCCATCGATTAATTTGTGGTAAAAAAATTAACTCTTTTGATATTCTACCGCACCATACGTTCACTAAATTACTAACATACGAACGTTCCAGAAGTAATTTTTGAATCAATTTCCTTTAAATGTTATTTTTTTCATATAGCAGTTTATTTCGGTAGCTGTCTTTATATGTAAAGACATACGGTAAAAAAACGATTCCGGTATCAAAAATATATTATGCTAAAGATATTTTCGATCGCGTTGCGATCATCCTCGGATCTTGCAGCTACCGGGCAAAAAACAAAGTTGTGCACATATTTGATACCGAACATCATTTACTTACTTATTTAATTATTATAAGGTATCTACCTCACCAGCCACCAAATCAGCATGTAAATACTTTGCACGACTGTAACTGTGTCTTACGTCCTCGGTAGAAACAGGAATGAGAATACAGTAAATCACAACTTCTACTTAACTAGCCACCCGTAGAGGGAGCTTTTGTCCCTCGAGGAAGCCCCTCATTCGCCACTCGCCGTTGACCAAGCCGCTCATTCCCTCGCGGCGCACACGAGCGCGCGGGGCGGCGAGGGCGTCCGAGGAGAGAAATCCGTGGGCGAGTGGCGTGTATGCACGGGAAGCGCGGAGGGCGCAGGGCGTGCCCGAGGGCGGTGCGCCGCCGCGGTGCTCTGCTGTTTCCGGACTTTCCCCCCCCCCTCAATTCGACGTTGGCGGTGGTGACGCTCGCGTTTCCGCTTTTATTACCACCCCGTTCCCAAGGCCCCGTTTCCGCGCGGGTTGGCGCGGCCCGGCCCTCGCTCGCTCGCGNGGGGAGGGGAGTGGGGCTTGGGGTCGGTGCAGGTGGAGGCTGAGAGTGCAGGTGTACACTGCGTGTGTGTTGGGGAGGGGGTAGGGTGAGAGGAACGGTGTACCTGCCGTGGTGGTTGAAGGGAGGGGGAGTTGTTTTCCGCCTCTACGTACAGCTGACGGCGCTTTCCACTTGGCTTCTGGTCCTCGAACCCAGAATATTCCATGTGTTTACGTGGTGGTGGGAAAAACTGGTTGCTAGTAAGATTTCGCTGGGTTCACTCGACTTAGCACTTCGACTCACATTTGCTACACTAATATTATTATTATTATTATTATTATTATTATTATTATTATTATTATTATTATTATATTGATCACGTAATTCTTTATTTTCGGTACAATTGCAGACTGGCGTGCATTTTCTTCAGGTGATATTTGCAGTCGTTACCGGGGAAAACCTGGAGTAAAGGTTTTTGCTGAAGGGATGAGACGCTGAGAGAAATTGTGCGTGCATTGGTTCGGATGGGGTTTAACTTTTCATATACGTATATTTCGTGTGCTTGATCTCTGGCAAGCCAAACCAATTTGTGAGAAGTTTTGCCTCTCGAAATTACCTACCTTTATCGTGCATCGTGATCCATGGATTGATTTTACGTCCATATTACCATGTGTTTGTCTTCTTTGATACTCCTTGGTAGTGACGAGCGCATTCTCGTCGAACCTCGTTATACCAGTAGGCAGAATGAAAGGGTGCACATATAGGGACGTGCGTGGAGGGAAGAGAGAATTTTCAACACTGGATGCGCTTTTCTCTTCTGGGCCTCAGACGCCGGTCATTTTATGTGCTCATGCGATGGGTCAAGCGAGTGTGTGTGTGGTTCTCTCAGGTCTCTCTTGCGTCTTCTGCAAGAAGATAATTCGCATTGCTCTAATAAATCATTATGACTTTAGTATTCATTATCCTTGAAGAGTAGTAATGTACAGATATGTTTTCCCTTAAATGTATAAAACAACTAATAAATGGATAATCTGAACGTGTTCCTCATGTGACTTGGTCTGAGGAGGAATTACTAAACACTGTTGAAATGAGTGACTCATAATAGAATAATAATAACATAATCACACAACTTCTCAGATGATGTAAATCATGTAGATTTAGAAAGAAATTTGGGTGATTTGAGAAATATATGATTTGATACAAAATGTCTAGATTCATCACGTTAAAAAGATATTAAATTAAAGACTTTGAAACCCACGCGAATATAATCCCAGTCTTCTCGTGTAATGATTTGAGAGTAATAATGCAAATAGGACAGATAATTATTTATAATTAGTTCAAGATGTGTATTGAAAATGTTTCAAGCGGCGTACATGAAAACTCCAAACTCAGAATTTTACAGAAATCACAAAAATTACCCTTAATTTATTTCTCAGAAAATATTATATTTATTTGTTTATACGAGATTTATAGATTTATTTAAAAAACGATTGTTACTTTCCTTTGTAACCTGCTTAATTAAAATGTTAGTTAAAGAAGTGTAAAGAGTGTGAAACTCATTATCTTATTTTGTATCTTCAAATTAAAAATGTTGCCTCTTCTGAGCACTCTATTATAGAAAATGGACTAGAGGAGTGTCTGCGTCTCTCCTCTACAAATCAGGGGCAGCAGCCGTTGCGCACAACTTCGTTTCCCCGATCTCAACATCCTGCTCCAACACCTTTGAGGTGTCCGGTTACATTCCGAATTTCGCCTTCATGGCCTACACCGGACGCCGGCTGTCCAGCGCAGGCCGCTATAAGAAACGCCTCGTAAACCCGAGCGGCGAGCGGCCGACAGATCCTTCTTGCGGTCACGGCTTGTTCGGGCGCGGGGGGGGGGGGGTCGTCGCGTTCGGCTTTTACGAAAACGCTCGGCGGGCGGCGGGGGCGGCCGTGGCCTCAGGGAAGTAGAGTGTGGCGAAGCGAAAGCCCCTCGCCGGCGGCGGCGGAAGCTACACTCGGCGGGACATCTCGCGACTCGACGCCCGCGACGGCGGTGGCAGTGGCTCTTTGGATCGGGAGGCTGCAGATCGCTGCAGCATCCTGTTGAAATGGTTATTTATGTACCAAGGACATTGTAATATCGGTTTGATCTTTAGAACCCGTTAACGCCCGTGGGACTTACAAGTTTTCATTTTTTACGTAATTTTTTTTTTGTATTTTTTTTATTAGCTAACTTGACTCGATTAATATTTTCATATTTCCCTTCTGTAACTGACATTCATAATTTCCCTTTCGTAATTTTATCCATAAAAGAAAATGTAGCATCATTCAACAGTTTTCATATTTCAACGACGATTCTCTCCATTCAGGTAAGTTAGCTCACCAAGATTTGTATCGAAGGCAACAACAAGCAATAACGTAGCCGATCCGGTGACCGAGGCAGTAGTGCCGTAGCGATCTCGGACCGAAGGATTGCGGGTTCGAGGCCCACCTTGGGCATGGTTGTATTCTGTTCGTCCTTTCACCCCCTATCATCATCATCATCCTTCTAGACAGTTACCATACCGGTACAAGCAATAGTGGTCGCTAATGACCTAGAAGTTGATGCGACCTTAAAATAACAATAATAAAAAAGCAATATCGTAATAATAAAAAATAAAAATATATTAGGGAAAATCTACAATATTTTGTAAACGCACGGTCCCAACTGTGGGAAGGTTAGCAAATCATCTTCTACTAAGTCCCGATTTACACGCTTTGTTTTGCCAAATGATTACGGAGTTCCGTTAAGGAGTGCGCAAATGCACATTGTCGCAGAAAAACGTACTTTGTAATAAATAATGCGTCGTATGGCGTAATTGTCGCGGTCTGTGGCGGTGAATAGGGAAGTCAAAATTTTTTTTTTGAGCGTTCGACGCCAGTGAAGTACCAAATTGGAAAATGTCCAACAATGCAGCCCATACCACGGTGGCCAAAGGACGTGATTCCAGAACTCCAGCTTATTCAGCAACTACTATTAATGTGAAGGTTTATATCCACTACGTTATCTATCTATCCTTTTGTTCAGTAACTTCATAAACGCATCTTTTCCATGGCTCTAATATCTCGATTATCTCTTAACGCCAACAGATGTAATTGAATTTTGTTTTCAAGAATAAGATATGGAAATAGTTTTACCATGTTGTAAGGAACGTGATAATTTTAGGAATGGAGGAAATAATTTTATAAAATTTACAAACCGAAATAGAAAAAATGACAAACATTTCTGAAATAGGTAGTTTGGTCCTGAAAGTTTAGCGAGGTGCCGTGTTGCAATTACTGGAAGGAAAAATTCACTGAATTCTCAGGCTTCCTCTAACTGGTCAATATCAACTTCAAACTCTTATAAAGTCTTTGTTTCGGATATGATAAGTTTTGTGTGAGAGGAAATTTGACCTTCTAAAATAAATACTAGAATAACTACTGATGAATTATTTCAAGATAGTATTGTAAAAACACTTCAATATTTTATTGCCTTCTCTTTTACTTGAAATGCTTCAAAATGATGACTGTATCTGAAGCCATTGCACATCAAGCTAGTTTCTTGTTAAGTTTAAAAATGACCTTTGTTAATATTTTTCTTATTATACCAGTTTTTTTTCTTCTTCTTCTTCTCCATTTCAGGGATTAGGCAGAAGTGTCTGTTCCGTCTTCGCTCTGCACATCA
>BOPP01000042.1:7596010-7621588 GCA_017312745.1 Gryllus bimaculatus
ATCCTCAAGCCTAAATGACGCCTCTGAGCTAAATTCAAATCGCCTGTTTCTCGCCCAAGAAATTCCTCTTTCCCTGCTAGTTGGTGAAAGGAGCGTAGCGAAATTTGCGTGGACAGATGGAAGAGCGGGCCTGATGGCCCGAGCCTCGCCACGTAAAATAAGGCATAAATTCAATTCAATTCAATCCTTCCGCGGGCTGCCGCTACCGCGCGGCTTCCACTCCGCAGCGCTCTTCCCTCCCCTCCCCATCCCTCACCGTCGTTAACGAAGTGGCTTGTTAGCAAAGGCGGCTTGTTTCGGTCTTCCGGAGAGCTCGGAGGAAAAGGAACGTACACGTATTTGAGTGATTTCCAAGCGACCCTGTGAGAGTTTGCGAAAGACGTGAAGTAAGTTATGTCTCTTGGAAATAAAGAATGCATAGGATTGCCTAAATTGCTCATTTTGTATCTTACTAACCCACTAGAAGCAAAAAAGGATTTATGAATGCAAAATATAATATAATGATATTCTTCAGAAATACAGAGATCAACAAATGCAAAGAACAAATTATAAAACAGTAAGAAGAGTATTAGAAGCTGAGAGTTTTATATAGACACCAAAAAGAGCAATTTATTCTCTTTTTAGGGTTAAATAATACCTATTTCTTCTGTGACGATCATTTAATATTTTAACCATCTTTTTAGTTCTTTCCAAAGTATTGCATAGGATTGGTGCCTAAATTGCTCATTTAGGGAAAAGAACTTAATTTAAACATCATTGAATGGAATAGTACATTGTAAGTATGTATTGAGTTTAAGACAACAGAGAAATTCACAATCCAAACAAGCAACAAAGGTTAAGAAACGAAAAGATGCCAATCGAATAAGTCAATAGAATTATTGGTGAAGAAAAATTGAAATCAGTTTTTTTACATATACATAACTCATCATCAGTATAACAATCTTACTCATTATAAAAGTCTTGTTAGTCATTAAGCCATTTTCTCTTGCAGTACGCTTATTCCATCCAATGACATTTTTGCAGTCACCACATCCTGCATTCTGTCGTGAATCTGTCCACTTTGTTTCAATAATCTCGTTAGTGCACAATAACGTAGTTTGCATGAACTGGTCTTTCTAGTAAAAAATAATATTTATAAAGAAATATGACAGCTGAGGTAAGCGGATGCAAAGGTTCGAGGGGCGACGGTTCGAGGGGCGACGGTTCGAGGGGCGACGGTTCGAGGGGCGAAGGTTCGGGGGGCGACGGTTCGAGGGGCGACGGTTCGAGGGGCGAAGGTTCGAGGGGCGAAGGTTCGAGGGGCGAAGGTTCGAGGGGCGAAGGATCGAGAGGCGAAGGTTCGAGGGGCGAAGGTTCGAGGGGCGAAGGTTCGTGAGACGAGGATTTGAATGGGCGGCAGGTGGCGACGGTGTGAGGGGCAAGGATTTGAGAAGCAGCGTTCCAGGGGGCGAAGGGCGTCGCGCTCGAAATGCAGAGTTTTCCCGTCGCCAGTGAAACCCGGCGCGGCTTGCGCGCGCGCGCGCGTCTCCGACAAGCCTCGTAGGCAACTGGGCCCCGCGCTCCCGCTCTCCCGCGCACGCGCTCCACTTCTCCGCCCCCGCGGCGCGAGACGCTCCTGACGAACGGGGACTTTACGCCCGATTTGCACCTTCGCTTCGACGGGCCATTGCGGGCTTCGGCGAACGCGCGCGTCCGCAGTGCGATGCAGCTGCGGTCTTGGACTCGATCTACTTCCAGCGTCTTCCTTATTTCACGAACGATTTGGCTAACGATTCCTTTTGTACAACGATGGATTTTGATACGCTCGGAAGTGTTCAATACCGAGCGAATTGACACTCACGCCCGCGTTCACTAAACGTCCGGAATCATTAGTCAATAGGAAATGCGTAAATCGGGGCGTACTGTTGCCGTTTGCTGAGCGCAACGACATTAGGTATTGAGCGAATAGCTTACACTCAGTAATATTTTAGTCTAAAACTCACACTGAATCCACTGACCAAATTATTCTTTGGTGAGAAAAAAAATTCCATTAAAAATAGCACATATCGGTTCCTGCCGAATCGTGAAACGTATCTTAAAGAAACTGGAGATAGAACTACCAACGTAAACAAAGAAGAAAATATTTTTGGATCGAGTTAGATTCCACATTTTGTTTTCGTTCACTTGAAACATGCTGAATGAGATATTTCAATACATACATTTTTTCACCAGAATCAAAGAGACTGTTATGGTCAAGCAATAATGGACAGAATGGGAAACGAGAAGTAAAGCTAAATGATAAGAAAGGAAAATACTAAGAAATACTGAGAAATACGATTGCAAAGAAAAGCGGCGTCATTGCATGAAGATGTATAATGAAAATAAGTACGGATCTCTTAGAGGCAGTAAATGCAAGATGCGTGGAGATACGTTCGCGTAATAGCTTTCTGGGTTGCGTACTGATGCGCGAAATACGAACCCAACGATCCGACACCGTATGGAGCAGATGGTGAACGTTCCCATCGCAAATTACGAGCTTCGTAACTCTGAAACTCAACTAATCGAATGCTTCCCTAATACGCCGACCTTTTGCGTTTCTTCACCGGCGCCGGCGGACAATCGGGGAGGGCCCACCGCCCATTGCCCATCGCGCCGAGCGAGGTGGACGTTGGTCACGTGACTTTCCAGAAAGGCCGCGCGAGCGCCGAGGTGCGAAAGTAGGCGCTTTTCGGCGCCCGAGCGAAGTGCGTAACGCAGAACGCGGAACCGCGCGCACCTGCGTCCGCCGCCTCGCTCCCGGATAAGGTACTGCGACGAATCGGAGGGAGAGAGAGAGTTCACGACGGAAAAGGGGGTTTTATGGTCGACTTTAAATCTTCTAAGATCTCTCGGTCTTGGAGCGAAAGATTGCGCCATTTACCGGATAAATATCTGAAGTTTTATGTAGTGTTTTGTGTCTTGTCCACTATCTTTCTCTAGAAAATAAAATCTTAGGTAATCTGTCTTTATTTGCAAATAAACTGCCTTCAAAAGAGTCAAAGTTTTTCTAAGAATGTCGATGATTCTGACATTCACAAAAATCTTAATGATATTTCACTAAATTAATAGCACGAATTCAAAAACAGCAAAATGTCTCAACCTCCCCTTAGCTCTGATGAATATATGGTGTGTAATCGATACAAGTTTCTTTGTTGGGGCGGCAGTAATGTTTATTTGGAATTTTAATACAGATAGACATTATTTTTAAAATATGTTCTTGGAGAGTTCTGTACGAGTTAGTAGTATGTTAGGATGTTACTAGTCCAAACTAGGAATTTCATTTTCTTTGTGAAAATTTTGTGTATTGTTTTCTTAGTGAATTGATCGTTAATCCGTGTAATTATTGTAAACTTCCTCTAAATTACTTTTCATTAACACGTAACATAGAGTTGTAATTTACAGTTGATTTCCCAAATAAGCTGTACGTGCATGCGTAAAACAACTAATACAAAAACAACTATTTAAAATAGACTTTGTGGTAACATCAATGGTTTGTGGTTCTTAATGGTTTGTCAGGTATTACTATTCCTGTCGAAAAGTAACCATTTTTCTCATATTTATGTAAATATATAATACCATACGTCTAATGGTGAAACTGTAATTTAATTAATTGAAGAATTATTTCCTAAGGCTCAGTCTCTCTTAGTTTCATCCCTTATGACAGATCACCTCATTTCTACATTCGGCAAAATAGAGGCTGATGTGGAAGAACCGTTGGTGCACAAAGTACTTGCGAGGGAGGAGAGGCGACCTGGGCGGTCCCTCTGTGCTCAGGACGATGACCCCGTCTTCTCGTAAAACGTGTTTCGGTAATTAATTTTTTAGTGGAGTCTGGTGGTGGAACCAGGTGTTACTCACTCTTGATATCGAGGTTATTTCACTCTGCATTCCATTTACTTTAGGGTCAGGCTAAAAATATAACAAATAATTTTGTTAGGATATCAATGTACTTGAAAAATTGACAAAAAATTTAATTCGAATTTCTAATACATTATGTACACAAGAAATTGTGTTATTCAGCGTACGTGAACATGCCGGAAAATATTTTTTATAAAATGGGAAAAAATATTTGAGTTTTAATACAAGCTTATATTTTCATAGAATTTAAAGTGTTTGTTGAAGGTGAATACAAAGAAACTACATTATCTAACAAGAAACAATAATGTCAAAAATTGTACTGCTGAGTAAGTCACGCATAACATTCAAATTTGATACAATAAAATTGTTCTTCACTAACGAAAATGAATCGATGTTGGTAACGAAAGGGTATCCATGCTGTCAATCAGGGTCGGATCCAAAAACAAAACAAGTCACACATACTCGTTATCATCGTAACATATACGGCGTGATTAGAGAGTTCAATGGCATTCCAGACGTGCGACCGAACGCACTAGGCTACATCGTCCACGCACCAACCGCGGGCACCGCTAGTGGCACTTCCGGCGACAAATTACGTCGCTAAGTCCCTGACCCATCTGCTCCCGCCCGCACACCATAAACGCCATTGGCAACCGCTGTCCCACTCTAGGCGCCGCCTTCTCGTCTCCCTCTCCCCCTCTCCCCTCTCCCCTCTCTCTCTCCCCTCTGCCTCCCGTCACCTCCCTCTCCGCACCGCTCTCCCTCCCCTCTCGTCCCGTTCATCCTCTCTTCTGCTCTCCCTGTCTCTTCTTCCCACTCTCCTCCCTCACCCTCTCTCTCTCCTTCTCTCCACTCTCTCTGCCCTCTCTTCTTCTCCTCTTCATCTCCCTCTCTTCTCCTCTCCGCTTCTCCCCTCCCGCCATCATTCTGTCGCGGGGGGCTATTTTAAACCGAGCGCGCCGTATCGTTCGTGAGGCCAGCAGCGGCTCTACTGCGGACGTCCCCGCGGGGCTCCGAAATGAAACGCAAATTGCGGCCGGTCGTTCTTTTTTGCCTGTGGTTACGCGTCCGCGAGGAGGAAATTGCCCGGCTGGCGCAGTCGTTCTTCGGTTTATATACGAGGAGCCAACAGCGCAAACCACTTGCTCCACAGGCCGTGTTGGGCAGCCGGGGTGGAAAGCAACGCGGATAATTCTGCGTGGGAACGGTACGGTTGGAGGATGCTGCTAATTTGGGGGTACATTTTGAGAGCTGCGGCGATGAAAACGAACTAAAAAAATAATTCGAAATAGTGACATAGTGAACAATGGATACTCAAAATGTAACAAACTATGTGAAAAGGCGAACGAAGAATTAATGGGGATAGAACACATCCAGCATAAACGAATGAGTCACTGTAATAATTGTCAAAAGCCGCCTCCCGGACGAAGAGAGAAACCTGTGGAAAAATTAAGGTAGAGTAAGACCGTTCTGGGATTAGTGAGATAAATAAAGAACTGGTCCTATCTCTCAACGAATTATTTTATTTAAACGTATGAACATTAACAGATTCATCAATTACAATATTTCTTTTTTATAATATTTAATATTTATTTTGTAGATTTTTAATATCGCTCTCACCTCATAAAAAGATGAACATCATTGTGTTTTACTCTATTATTACAAATTAATGGTTATTTTCTAGCCTTCCCAGGTCGGTTGTTTGTAAGTCTTGTTATTTTCTTGCAACATGTGACGGTAATATTTAAAAATTGCTAATTTTATGAAATCTTTACAACAATAGCTCATTGGCGTGATCGATCCATTTTAAACCACGTAATTCGATGTACGCTCTGAAAGTTGGTTCCAAACTAACTTTCAAAGTACGTACTTATAAATGAGACAAGAGCGTGTTCTTAGAAAGCATCACATAATCTCGGATTAATTACGAGAAAAATTCTGGCTAAAAACTTAAATCCAGAGAAAACATTTTTTTACCACGTCCAATATTATACTCGTATTTTGAAGATACTGGCGCAAAGAAACGCTCTGGGTACCAAGAAACGGCTGTAAAGCAGCGTGCAATTGATGTCGTTATTGTGCCGAGTCACCCATTGTTGGCAGACGGCCGTTCCGCGATGTAAAGTGGCCGAATGTCGCGGCGAAAGCAGTCCGCTTCCACTCTCCGTCGCCGCCCTCGATTCCCCGTCGCCCGCCAGCCCGCGATCGCCCACAAAGCAAAGCAAAGCAAAGCGAAGCGCGACACGAGCGATAATGCGATTGTAATTGCGGGACGAGGAGGACTCGCACCGCTGAGGACGGAGGACCGAGGACGGAAGGCCAACGCGGGGCGGAGAGCTTTTTTTCTGCCCCTGGCGGCGAGGTCCCGCAACCGACTTTGCTTTCAAAGTGCGGGCGTTTCTTTCTTGCGACTTCTGTGTTGGTGAGCGTCCGAAGGAGGTTTTGTCATGCTCGGGGACGGGGTTAACGAGGTGAACTTCTGTTAGAGGTTCTGCGCGGAGTTCGTGTTTAATTTGTTGGAAAGGTTGATACAGTATTTCGGAATAATGATATTTTTATGGGAAATGTTAGCGTTTGTGATTGGCATTATTTGGGGTTAAGTGGTGTTCTGAATACAAGCTAGAAGCCTTTATATAACCCTTATTCTCTTATCATTCGTCTCAGCAACGACTTTTACCAAATATATAAATCAGAAATCGACGACAAATAATCATTCAAAATGAAACTATTGGGTTTAAAAAAAATTGATCTCGTCAAACTAATAGCTCTATTGAGGTAACAGTTCTTTTTTGTCAATTTTTATTAATTTTCCCTTAAATTATTAAGGATATCATGGCACATCCATTCTTAGCAGAAGTAATAGAAGCTTTCTAAAAAAATCCGATGTTATTAAACAGAGACAGCTTAATAATTTGTGTATGTGTAATAACACCAATTGAACTGGGATAGTACAGCAACACTATCCGGGTTGTTGGAAAATTTAGATCCACGTGATTTTTTAAAACGTTTTCTTTTGTGAAACGACATATAGTCGGTGCACAAATAAAATGAACACGTTATAAAAATTGTCAGTTTGCGGAAAAACGAATTTAATCTGAGTAGAACAGTTTATTTTTCAAACAAAGTCAAAGAGATAGTTACCCATCTGTAACCGTCTTTATGAACTATGTTTGATTTTCGAGTGAAAATGCACTATTTTTTAAACTTAAACTTAAAAATAACGATATTTGAAATGTTTCACCTTTTTTCGCATCTATGACATTAAAATTTTAAAATCATTAACGAAAATAGAGTCAATAAAATGAATCTGTAAGTGGAGCGAATAGTTGATGGGAACTTCCGCAGGCAACACCTGGTGGTCTTTAGTGAACGGTTAGGAACCGCAAAGCTTTCACGGCCTGCGATTTTGCGGTTGAAGGGTCATTTGTTGCTGCTTTTATTGCAGTAAAGCTGCTGTAATGCTGTACTGCTGTAAAGAGGAACTAGTGCATTACAAAGTCGTAGTCAAGATTATCCTGAATAGTTTATGAGGATCAGGTATATTTAATCATGCCATAAATTTCGACGACAAAGCACATTTCTGGCAGATATAGGTTTTTCAAAAAAATGTGTTACTAGAAAACTAACACAATAGTCAAAGGATTAAAATAGTCGAAAATACGAGTCATTGATCTGTTTAACCCTAACCAAAAAGGTATACACAAATAAAAAGTAAGTTCAATCACAATTAGAAATAACGTGACCCATAAAGGATTCAAATGAAAAAAAATAAACTAAAGACAAAAAAAAGTTATTACGACTGATTGATGAATCAGACATTTTTTCCACGCGTATTCCAATATCAATATTTCTTTAATGTAATTTACTTATTTATCTCCGGACTACTTACAGTTGACTCATTGGTAGTTTTAGACAATGTATTTAACTCTAAAATAATTAAATGAACGAGTAGCATATGTATCTCGCAATCGTTTGTTAACATTTCTTTACAGTTTTGTTTCCATCTTTTCTCATAGTACGTCAGCTGTATTGACTTCCATTCCAATTCTACCCCGTACGGTGGCCGTACTCCGCGTATTCCCAAGGCATACCATAGTAGTTTTCGGTTTCGCCACGGCGGCCGCCGGCGGTTCGCGCGCCAAACAAAGCCCTGTAAAGTTTCCACACCTGCAGGTGTCGTATCGCCGCTGCATCGCCAGATGCAATCGGCTTTTTGCCGCCCCACGCAGTCCCACACGCCCTCGCCCCTCTTCCCCTCCTCGCCAGCCGCTCAACCTCTCGCCGGTCCACGGTATTCACCGGCCAATGACCGTGACGAGCTCGTAACTCCTCATAACGGTTGTACGTCATTCTCGACGACTTGCTCGAACGTTGCGTAACCCTTTACGGTTGGTCGGTCAGCGATGGCCTTCACGGACGGATCTGGAGTAGAATTATACCTTTCCAAGTGGCTCTTTGCTGTTTAATTACGTAGCAGATAATGAGATGAATTTTACGATGTCAGGCTGTGAAATATTTATAGTCACTTATCGAGTTCGTGTGGTGTGGTAAATGACTGAAACGAAACAATTTGTTTCAAAGTTTGTTTCATTTCAGTTGCAAATATTACACATAAGATAGGATGATACATTTTAATGCGTGGTACACTAAACAGTATAAAATAATTATATTCAAAACTGTGAAGAACTTTCAGAAGACTTCAATGAAATAGAACTTGTTCGGTCAATTCAATGTTCACAGTTCTAGCGTGAGATATTATTCATATAAACATACAATTTTGAATAATAAATACTATTAGCTTTAAGTGTAATTAACGACACTATAACTCACAGTAAAACAATTTTACTTTGTAATTTGTGATTTGTGTAGTACTCAATCGCGAAATTATGTACATGAACTTAGAAAAATGGTAAATGATATTTTTGTGACAAATCCGCAATTAAATTATTTTGTTTTATGTTTTTTATTCCAAAGTTTTTTCTCGATGTAGATGGAGATATAAACATTAATAATACGGATAGTTTTATAACGGTAAATAATTAATATTTCTATTAAAAACGAAGTATTCAAGACATCCTAACATTGGAAACGTTCCTACCGCTTCTGAGAAACCAACCGCAATGGGCTAGCCCCGTACTCCTCCCTGCACTTGGGTGAGGCATGGAAGCTTCATTGACAGACGCCTTGCGGCGCGTCCGCTGGCATGTGTTGACCTACGCCAACGCAGAACCGTTGCCTGGAGAGGGCTACGGCAAGTAATTCAACTGACGGAAACATCATTACTACATCTTGTATTAATATTGAATGTAAACAAAAATAACCACAACTCACAAAGGCAACAAATACCACTTTTTCGAAGGGATTTTATCCAACCGACTGCCGGTTTCCCTTTACGACCCGTTGGGACGTATATCCGACCATACATTAGGTACCAACACACTTGCGGGATTCTCTGATCTGGGATCGTGACGCCCTGCGCGAAAACACAGACATGGGAGACAGGGACAAACAACCATGCCCAAGGCGGGACTCGAACCGGGGCCCTTCAGACCGACAGCGCTGCGTCGGTACAAGTTCTTAGCCACCTCGGCCATCGAGGTCGGCAAATACCACGTTTTCTTTGTCTATTTTTTTAGTGCTTAGTACTTAATTTTGTGAAGCTAATAATGTTTATCGATATGGTTTAGCTGGAGTATTAATTTTTGTATTGAATGATCAATTTAGAAACTTAATAATTTGTGATTACTATCAGTTTATCAAAGTAGATTCTATGTTTTTTACATTATCGCCTTACTTTATAAGAAGACAGTATTGTGGTCGAGCACCGGAAGTCGGCAATTTTTCGAAAGAGAAACTGTTATTCCCGGACCGTGGTAAGAGAAAAGTGGATAAATCTTGTTCGAATATGTAATAAGTTATTACCTCTAACTCGTTGGGTAGTGAGAATCTGTTTTGTGGACACTTGATACTGAAAAATTGGTTGACGGCAAAACGTCCGACCGTCCGGCCTTCCAGCCGTCTGCCTGAAGTCAACGCCAGCGCCTAGACAGTTTACACAATTGTCTAAAATTTCGAAAATTGTAGAAGTTGAAAATAACGCGAGAAAGCATCTGCTGTTGAAATAATATAATAATAATTATAATAATAATAGTAATTGTTACGAATTTTAGCGAAACTATAATGATTAAAGTATTTTTAATATAAAAATAAACTATTATCGTTGGTGATTGTTAATAACACAGAATTGAATAAAATGTGCATTCTATAAGTTGTAAGTTCTCAACTTATTGTTGTCCACCAAACTTTACTGAGGAGATAGGTCACGCAAACGCTCTCTACAACGTAATACCCATTATACAATAAAAATAAAGGAAACTTTTTTATTCCTACACAATACTAATAATTGTTTTACCACTCATTTTGACTTATCTACCTACTTGTGGATCGTAATATCTGCAGCTATCCAACATCAGAAGAAAGGAAACAAATGAATACGAATTAGAGCGTAATCTATTTGAGTACTTATTGGAAATTATTCTCGAGTATTAAACACTTTGATAAATCTTGAAAGTAGAACCGAATAGTGCTACAAATTAAAAAAAAGAATTAAAAAGTGAATGTGAAATGTTATGATAGGAGAAAGTAATCCATTGACCCCGTTACCCATTTCTCTAAACTCACTTTCCCCTGTTGATGCATTCAATATCATGCATTCATCTCATTATGTTGCCTTTGTATCAGAATCAAAAATGGGATGAAAAAGTGGAAATAAATCTTGAAAATTGTCTTATGCTATTTTATATTTTTCATTACGCCCTTTTTATTATAATACTGCATCAATTTTCTCAAAATTTTCATTAATTTTCTTCTAACATTACTCGATGTATTATTTCTCACCAAGATCGCATTAATTTCAGCGTATTAGCAGTAATCTCATACATCTGCATGACGCGCGTTAGTAATGCACATAGTCACTCTAACTACTTAGAGAAATATAGTGATACTTTCCAAAAATAATACTAATCTAAAGCAAATTAATGAATGGTAAAAATACGCTGGAATTTGATTTAAAGGATTTTTGAATAAGAATGAAGTTTGTAATATATTCAAATCGTTGACACGACTTCAAATTTATTTCATCTTTATCAATTATGAGAAAAGAAATTGTTCTTAGAACAAGGTATACCAAGTGATACATCAAAAGCAATTAAGAGAACTAAATTGACTGTTTCAAATATTGGTTTATAAGTTTGCCTTTAAACGAACTGACTGCAGAGCCAATAAATTTCAACGTAGTCATATTTCTCACTTAGATTTTAATGATAATGCATTGTATGTTATGTATTTACTGTGAACACAAAATAATTGTATGTAAATAAACAAGCGGTAAAATTTTAAAATCTGATGAACAAATTTTATTTCAGATATTATTCCAAACTTTCACATTCTTTTATAACAGTTTGAGGTAAATTGTAGAAAATTCTCAGATTTGATATTGACAAATAATACCAACAGTCTCTGCGAAAGTATTTTTCTCTAACACACGAACTTTAATTGAGCAGAACATAAAAACTTTACTGATTAACAAAGAGATATTTTGGCTACTTGTTATCGTAGATTAACACTTAGATCCTGATTATATTTGTGGGGCTGGATTCCCTTGTATGGAGAAACAAAAAGTAATTTGATAGGGGTGTATACACCAAAATTGTCGAGGCACGGCACACAACAAACATAACCCTTCACGATAATAACGTATTATTGTAAATTTTGGCAACAAATTCCCCTGTGCGCATTCCAAACTTCTGTTGGAACGCGATATCAACACAACACCGCAAGAAGGATTCATTAACGAGGTCCCGTGAATTTTAGCAAAGAAATGTACACACACACAATTTCAAGAGTGCCAATGGGATCGATCAATGACTGTAATGTCATTAAAAATAAACGTATCTGTAGAGCACATCCCATTAACATCTGTGAATTTTAACAAGGTAATTTCCTAGCACTTTGCAGACAACTGTCATCATACCAACATGACAATGCTTGAGGCCGTACTGCAGACGTACTACGCGGAGCGACCTCAATTATCAAGTTATACCTTCAAATTCGGTAAAGGAATTTCTAAACACTTGCGTCCGAACATAGTTTTGCTCGCAACGCCTCCAACTTGCTCCTGTCAAATAGGGAAAAGGAATTTCCGCGTACCTGCATCAAGAAGCACCTTCATCTTGCGAGAGTCCAACGTTTAACAACTTGCCCCTGTCAAATTCGCTGAAGGAATTTGTAAGCACTTACAATGTAAACAGCTATTTGCTCGTAACAGCTTCAACTTGCTCCTATCAAATTGGGCAAAGGAATGTCTGCGCACCTGCGTCAAGATCACCTTTAGCTTGCGGTCTACGCCTGTAATTTGCCTCTGTCAAATTCGATAAAAGAATTTCTAAACACTTGTATATAAACAGCGATTTTCTCGTAACAGCTCCAACGTGCTCCTATCAAATTGAGGTCCAAGCATACAACATGCCTGTCATATTCGGTAAAGGAATTTCTAAGCACTTGCATGTTAACATCGATTTGCTCGTAATAGCTTCAACGTGCTCCTATCAAATTGAGCAAAGGAATGTCTGCGCACCTGCGTCAAGATCACCTTTAGCTTGCGAATTGCTCATAACAGCTCCAACGTGCTCCTATGAAATTGAGGTCCAAGCCTACAACTTGCCTGTCATATTCGGTAAAGGAATTTCTAAGCACTTGCGTGTAAACAGCAAGGTTACAGCTTGCTCCCATGAAACTGGTCAAAAGAATCTACGTGCACTTGAGTCTAAAAGTCTCGCCTCTGCCTGTGCGAGCGCGTGTGGGCGTGTCCGCCCTGGGACTCACCGGCGGCGAGACGAGCGGAGCGCTGCGCTGGGCTGCGGCGGCGAGGAGCGGCGCAGAGCGGCGTCGAGCGGCTTGTGGTGCTGCGGCTGGACTCGCGCCGAAAGTAGGCCCCGGCCGACTGGAGCGCGACTCGGAGGCGCTCCACTTGCTGCTGGTGCCGCCGGTGCTACCCGCTCTGTCTAGCGCCGCTGTCGAGGACGCACTGCGGGGGAGCGCGCGCGGGCACCCGCAAGAAGTAGGCTTGACGCGCGTCACGTGGTTCGCGGGGCGGCGGAGACGCCGGCGTGCGCGAGAGTGGTGCGGCGGCGGCGGCGTTTCCCTCCCAAGTCTTCTGTAACTTTCGCGCCCCCCCCCGGACAACGCGCCGCGCCACCACCCCTCGCCCCGGGGGGGCGCGGCGCTTTCGATGGGGATCGCGGCCGCCGTTTAGTGCCGCCCCCCCCAGGGCGATCGCGACGCTACGTCGTGGAGGCACAATCGCGGCGCCGGAAGTGCGGAGGCGCCTTGAAAGCCGGAAGCCGCCCGCCGTGGCTCCTCGTAGGTGCAGCGGCCGCCCTCTTCTGTCCGGGGGGAGGGGGCGGAGGCGCAACGACTTCCTAGGTGGTGCACGATGCGGTGCGCTCTAGATCTCTGGGCGGTCCCTAGCCAGATGCCCGCGGGTTCAGACAGGAAGTCTATAAAGCTTCCGGGAGGCACATTAAAAATGAAACATTTTAAAATTGAACACAGCATGTCGCCGACATCCAGTTCTGTTTACTTATTCTTTATATAAATTAACCTTTCAACCACATTTTTAATTATATCACTTTGAGTCATTTTTCAAGTAGCATGAAATATACATATTTTTGAAGCCTACGACTCGCCAAGTTGGCTCAGAGCATCAATTTATGTCGCTGCTGTACCTATAACTGGGAGGTCTTAGGGTTTCAGGTGACTGGTGACGGTGGCAGGATTTTCGACTCCGGCTACATAGCTAAGTGGAATTTGCCTCTGTGTGGAGGAGAATTCTAGCGGCCGACTACTCTGATCTGCTGTTTTCCATGGTTCCTTCGATCGACACTAGGCGAATGCCGCAGTGGTACCCTAACGAACGGCCACGGCCCCCTCCAAACTTTTCTCCCCCTTCCTTGTCCCTCTTCCCCTTACTAACAAACTCTTACATTACCACACATGCCGGGACGTCAGTCACAAGCTTAGAGCTTGTCCCAGTTGGGACGATAGTTGGAGATACCTGGTTGGAGGAAACCCTGCAAGCCGACGGTTTGGTCAACGCCAGATCTTGTGAACTAGCGAAGGAAGATCGCCGTCAAATTCCGCGATAAAACATGTACTGCATTTATGGGACTAATGATGACCAATTGACGCGCCACGAAGAATTTATCAATTGGGAGCCTACGAATATATTGATAGCTTTAATAATAACTCACGTGATATATTAGTTCTTACACGTATGTTTATATACAAAACATTACGGTGAATTGGACCCAGGCGCAATACGTAAGTAACAAAAGCTCCAAATTGAAATCTCTTATGAAAAATACCTTAAATAGGATTGCAAATTTAATGAATCCCCAGGCATATAAGTTAAAATTATGTTGCCATTCATTTCTTAAATGTGAACATTATGGATTATCGATTCTACAGCAATATGTCCTAAAATATTGTAGAAGTGAAAGAAGTTTTTTCTATTTATTAATTGATTGTTTATTACTTATTTGTAATTATTCCTTATTAGATAAATTATCACTGACCCAAGTGAACAACATACAACATCATGTGGCAATTAAAATACATGATTTAAAAAATAATGTGACATACTGTTAAAATCAGTCAAAATTGCTGATGCCTTTGTGACTTACTTTTAACAAATCTCTTTTTATAAAAAAATGTGTTTTCTCATGACAATAAATAATTATTCGTGTTTGTTAACATATTTTAAAATCCGTTTTGACTGAAATGGAGCTATTACATGTTCGAGGAATTTTATGCAGTTCGTTACGATATAATTATGAAATTATAAGTGTATATAAATGTAGTAAGTGGATGGAAACTCTACTGAAAGAGGCGAAGACGTTAGAAAATATGATAATTATTTTGGTTTTACCGAGGTTGATTCATAATGGGAAGTCAAGAAGAAATATCCTAAAAATGTGTGCAATGAAGTGGAGAGATATATCCAATTCAATCTTCCAGACAAAGTGGATAACGAACAAATTATTCAAATTATGGATGAAGGCACATAATTGGAACCAAAGAAAGGTGGAGAAGTGATTGCTGCATCTGAGTCCCTTTGATTCAAATATCAAGAATTTATTTGTAGGTCAGAATGCAATGAATATAATGAAAATTTTCTCCGACTTGAACAATTGCCAAAAAAGTAAATTGCTGTCTTCTCGACAACCCTCCGGAGATCTTCATTATCTACATTTTGGAGAACGTGTGGCAATGCAGACGCTGATACCAATCTAGTCTAAATTTTCAACTTGTCTCAACTAACTGATTTCTATAAAACACTTTTAACTATTTCATTTCAGACAAAACTGATTTTAACTATTTGTGAAAAAATAACGCTGGTCAAATCTATGTTTTACTACAAAACTCTCATAATTCTGAAAGAATAATTACAGTCAAGCTCTTTAAATTTAACGAACACCTATTTTGAATTTTTATTAGCGATTTTTAAAATATTTATTCAAACATTTCCTCGAATGTGTCCTTAAAGCTTTCCCAATGTATATTCTATTGAAGCAAGCAAACTTGACGTAACATAATATCATTAACTCAGTTTTTCACGCTCAGCGCACAGAAACTAATTGTTCAGGAATGGAATTCATTAACATCACATAAACTTCATGTTTAATATCACTTTATACTCATTAAAGCTGGTCTTAAATCAAATTTGTTCTTCTCTTTACTTTGTTAGAAAGTTCAAATAATGAAGGTAGAAACTCTGTAGATGAACTTGAGTGTGCGTTCCCGCCATTAAGGCACATATCGACCAGCCAACGCATCACAACAAGGCTGCGTATAGATTGGCAGTTAATTAAGTGGCGTGGCACACGCATTCCTTCTCACCTGAAAGATGCGTCGCCACGCGGAATACACTGCTTTCATCAAACGAGCGATTGCTTGACATCGCAAAAACAAGCGTTCTGGGGAAAGTACTGCGTTCTCCGTTTAACTGCAGCACTGTGCTGAGACGTTCGGAATAACAACCATTGCTAGCGTCAATCCGAGCCTTTGAGCAGGAGTGAGGTTGCTTACCTGGAGTTGTGAGTAGAGTATCCGCGGTAAGACGCAGTATTAACTGTTATTATTATTTGCTGATATTCATTTTAGTATTTATATTGGATTTCACAACCACTTGTCAACTACTGTGTTGTTCTTCACGCGCTGTTGGTGAGGTAAATAAAACTATGATAGTTGGTCAACGTTTCCGAACATAAAATTCCTTCATCAGGTCTTGCTATCCAACTAATCAGATTTTCTCACAGATTATCTACTGTATTAGACAACGTGATGATTTAGACGTTGAGATGGGAAGATTAAAGAGGCAGAGTGCGGTGTAAATACAATAAATGGCACGGTACTCTTGGAGATAATATGTTAAGTAGGAAAATCAGCCTTATTAATGGAATATTATATTCCCTAATGTTAGGGAACTTGCACTTATTTACCTGACCTACATAGCTTAAACAACAAACCAATCATTTTAAGATTTGTATTTCCTCGGCGATCAAATATCTGAATTATCGTATCGAGAGACTGTAGAAAAATCAAAAAGGAAGATGTTTTGTTGTTCATAACAAGGACTTTTAACTTCTCTAATGTACAAAATTGTAAGTAAGTTGTATCTTCTTAATGTTTTATTTTCTTTAAAATTATTTTTTTTTAATACATGAATTCTTTGGTAAGAATGTATTTCTCGTGCGATAAATATATTTATTATATTAATTATATTGGTGATGTACGTGCTGATTTGACATGGTCTTCCTAGCTGTCACGTATCTTATGATTCCATCTGCTTCATCACTCATTATTTCACGTACGAGTATGTTTATTAAAGCCAAATAACAGGTCTATGATACCATCACGGTAGGCTTGAGCCCGTTCACGGGCTGTCGCGCTAAGTGCTTACATGCATACATACATGATACCATCACATTAGAAGTATGGTGTAGCAATAATAATAGAATGAATCAAACAGGAAGTTCAATAATAAGCTTTATACAAATTTCGTGACAATGATTGAGTATATATCTTCGTACGTACATCTTTTATAACAATGGATTGATCCCATTTATACTGAGTACAAAAGGGGAGCGATAGGAAATATGAAAGGCACTGATAAGCACGGAGAGTGCATATCTGTTAAGCACGATCCTGGATTTTCAAATAGACGGTTGTTGGAATAGGAGAAAAATATATTACATGCATTAATGTCCAATACGAATTATTAATGTAGAGTAAGCAATTCTCAATTAGACGGTTGTTGGCCCAGGAGACATTTATATTATAAGCATCAACTTCCAATACAAATTATTAATGCAGCGGATATGAAGAAAGAATAATTGTTAAATATGACTAGAATTGTTAACACACTCGCAACCAATAATACTTCGTTGATGTGAGGAAGACATAAAATTTAGTGCTCCACACTAATTTTTTATTGCTACAGTCTCTATTGCCTGATATCCAAATTTTTACAAAAGTCTATACTAGTACAACCTTACATTGTAGCATATCATTTCGAATTCTGTACGTTTCTTTCAGTTTCAGTAAATAATTCAAACACAGCTGCAACGAAACTAATGCGTTTATAACTGTCGGAGAAGATGTCATGGATAAGGCAAGAACTAAGAGTAGCCGTAGTTAAATACTGAAATATTTGATATGTCGACGGTGAGATAGAATAAAACCGTTTGTACACTTGCCGAATCTGAACTTGTCTCAGCCAAGTCTAATTAAGTAAGACACTCAGTTGTAACACTACTATTTGGTCAAAAATCTTTCAAGAAATTATGTGCAACATCTTTAACAGCGATATAATTTATTTTGTAGTGAAATAAGCTTAAACGTTCTCTAAATGCCATCATAATAGGATATTGCACTTTCTCTATTATTCTTCATGATTTTCGAAGAAATGTTTTTAATTGCACGATTGAACGTACAGCTGGCATAGTTTTTAAAGTATAACGAATCAGTTAACAGCAGTTGTCTATATGATCAGATGTTATCGATATAATCTTATTTCTCTACGTGTGAAAATAGTATTTCCCCCAATTTTTCTCCCATACTCAAACAAAATTATGAAAGAGCATTGCTTTCTCTCACGATAGCGAATGTGATGGCTGTTTGAAATCTCCCGAAGAACAACATTCGCTGATGTAGCCGAAGGAGGTCACAAAGGTGCGTCTGCACTGCAACATAACGCCTTCCGATGGCTTTCCTCCAACGTGCAAGGCCGAAGAAAGCGCCGGGGTCCAGGAGGACGCGATTCGAAACCCGGTGGTGGCGGTTTGTAGCGGCAACTTGCGCTGCTCGACCGCTTCGTCATCAATTGCCGCCTCACTCTGTCATAAAAAGAACCAAATGGTGTGCAAGTAAAACCAGTTGCCTCAAATCTAACATTTTTTAAGACGATCGTGAGAAAATAGTTATTTATGATACGAGTGGTAAAAGTTATATTTTATTTTCCGAATAGAAATGGTATGGAAATGCTACGAGGAAAAGAAAATCACTTTTACAAAGTGGTGATACATATTAATTAGACAACCATTTTATTTTTATTCAAGTGCACAAATCACTGAATTAAGGTCAGCAGTAGCTGATGCGGTCAGACGTAAGAATTTGGTTTATTTGTTGCATTCACATGTTTATCTGAATATTCAGTAGTACTGTAACAAATTGAACTTTTAGCACGCCCTGAAAGAACCGCTTTTACTACTGACTGTCTAAAAAATATGTTTTACAAGGTGGAATGTTAATAACTAAATGAAGTGAAAATATCAACTTAATTCATTTTCAGGAGGTGATATACAAAAACAATTATTCATACTACATTGAGTTATATTACATTTAGAAAAAAAACAAGAGAAATCAGAGATACAAATTTGAAAGATTTTTATGAGAAAACGATTTTCTTTTGTTGCTTTTTTACTTCGTACATTAAAAACTTATTCTCATTTACTGAAAAAGTTGAAGATTCTTCCCCATTATCTTGATGTAGTAATTAATGTATGTATTCAGCAGTCTGAAGATACAGGTCCGGAGATCCCAATCTCCTGCGGTCTTGATGCATTTTCTCAGGTAGTGAGATCTAGTGCATTGTTTAAACAATGCTTTTCATTCGAAGAATCCGTTTTAATGTAATATATTCTGTAATGAATGGAAGCGTCTGCATGAAAGCTCTAAAGTTACCGCACTGATGTAGGCGAACGTCTTTTTGACCCAATGGTCTCACTTTTATAATTGAAAAATATCTCTCACTCTCTCCCTCTCAGACGCGTCTATCAGAACTGTGAGAGTTATTTGAGAGCATCATATGGAAAGAGTTCATGGATCGTCTGGCCCTAAGGAAGGGATGCAAATGACGAGCGGTCCGTGTCCTGTTGATTGAAACAATACCCATCTACCAGAAACTGATCCCAGAAAATCATGCAAACAGCGTTCCCTATATTTAGCTTGTGTTGAAAATGTACCATCGTCAGATTCGACCGGGAGAGCCTAGGACATGCCGGTTGGGGTTACTGACGCTGATGTGATGAATGAATGTTGATAACTGAAAGGTGAACGGAAGTATCACGAGTAAACCCGCCGAGCGCCAAATTCCACGTGTATTGGTGGGGGTTGAATAGTAGGCCTAAGTGGTGGAGAGGGCAAATTCTCTAGCCATATCACTACGAAACGCCTGCTTGCCTGCCTGCCTGCCTGCCTGCCTGTCTGTTTGTCTGTGTGTTAGTCTGTTTGGGTGTTTGTCGATTTGAGTGTTTGTGTATCTGTTTGTGTGTTTGTCTGTCTGTTTGTTTGTGTTTGTCGTCTGTGTGTTTGTCGGTATGCTTGTCTAGTTGTTTATCTTTGTGTTCGTTTGTCTGTGTGTTTGCCTCGGTGTTTGTTTGTCTGTGTTTGTAAGTTTGTCTGTCTATCTGTTTGTCTGTCGGCCTCCCTGTGTGCCTGCCTCTACCTGTGTGCCTGTCTGCTTGTTTGTTTCCTTGCGCGCCCGCCCTCCCACTCATCCTCTCGCATACCCACCCACTCACTCACATATTCACCCACCCATCTGCCAGCGCGCCGCCCATCCATCCCCCCACGCACCACATTTCGTTAAACGCATGCGGTGGAAGTCCCTCCTCGGCCCACTGTGAGGACGAGCCGCGAGAGCGAGGACGGGCGCGGCGCGGGGGAGGGGCGGGCGGCGCCAGGGCCCACTTTCAGAGGGATCAGCGGCCGTGTCCTCTCCATTCCCTTTCTGGCGGCGGCGGCGGCGGCGGCAGCTGACACCTCGTCTCCGCTGCGCTTGCCTTTTTGTAGCGTGTCATCGCACCGGCATCTGCGCGGAGCGTGCAATCGGCACCGGCTTTCTTTTGTCCGGGAGACGCTGGCACGTGTGGACGCTGCCCGCCACCCGCACGCTCAAAGGAAACTCTGCGAAGGAACCTTCATACGGATACTTTCGGCGTACTTTATCTTTTACTTGCATTTCTCAGAACAAAACGTGCAAGCGGTGAAGGTCATGCAACACTTTAGGCATATCTGTGAAAACATCTGCTTCATCTTAGCTTGACAATTCTTTCACTGTTAAATTTCTTCTCACTTTTCGTTAGATTTTTTTAAGCGTGGCTGTTTACTTTCCTCGCTAAGCGGGTAGAGAGAAAGTTATGGGCAATGCTGCGCAAAAAACGCTGCATTTTTAGCCTGCAAAACGTATTATTGAGTCCTGGTAACGGACAACGGATCAAACCCAGTTGCTAAACTTAGAAAACATCATCAACACGTGTGTAGGCCAAAATCCATCTTTTGGTGGGACCTTGATATCGAAATCTAATGACAGAAAAACATCTGTCTGCCCTGGCAAACAACGCTAGCGCTAATCCGTGCTGCCAAATTTCTCTCATAATTTATATCCCCAATCGATCTTGCTGAAGGCGCGAACGCGGTACGATTTCCGGGCCGGCCATCCTGGCGGGGTTTTGCTGTGGTTTCCTCGTCCATTCAGGCGATGCTGGACGTTCAAATAGCCCACCTGCCAACTACCACCATACCACCATCATCCTAGTCCTGTCACACCTCACTCACCCATTACTTCGTTCAGATTTCCCAACAAATGCAGAAGCCCTTGGCCCTTAAGGGATTTTTAGTTGGATAAATAATAATAATTGATCTTCCATCTAAGTGTGGATGAAATAAATTATCTAGCAAGGGATAACTCCCACCGGTCCTTCTTCCCAACCAAACTGTTGTGTCTAGCAGAAAACGCGAAAAATTTCATCTTCGACGCGTTTTTGTCGCTTACAGATAGGCATTCTGTAATACAAAATGCTGAGGAAGAAAAATTCGTTCACAGTGATTCCAATAACCATCCACTTTTTAAATGATCTTATTTACTACTGTTCTTTACTCCGCTATGTAATGTATTTTACAACAATATTCAGTTATCGTAAAGCCCGTCGGTGGTGAGGTACTAAATGCTGGAGGAGAAAATGATTCATTAAAGTTTTAGAGCTCAATGTGATCTTTGACTTACATTTTAATATTATGTGAACATTTGTTCAAACACACTATATATATATATATATATATATATATATATATATATATATATCCACGAATATACGAGTAGTGGTGAATATTATTGGATCAAATTCCTCAAAGAAGAAAGTGGCTAAGCAATATTAAAAAGTACATTTTAGTTAATATGAAATGGGTGAAAACCAGAACGGCATACAGTGACGTTTCATAAATTCTGAGAAAAACATATTTTATTTCTGTATTCCAGTGGCAATTTATTTTTGTGGTTCTAATTGAACAATTGAAATGCCATGGTTTTAATGATGAAACAAAAGCCACTGACTTTACGGTGATATTAACTTAAATAAACAAGTTTCTCAGAATTTATACAATGTTACGTATACGTTCTGATTTTACCCATTCATATGTACGAGTAATGTGTTGTCTCATTTTATGTACTTTCAGTCACCTTCTAACACAGCCCAGGGCTCTTGAGATAGCAATAATGTCGAATAAAATAATTCTTTGTAACAAGTTTCATGAATTTAAAACAAACTACTTTCTCGATTTCATATCCAGTGGGTTAGTCCATTCAGTTGCTCATAGCCTCTCATATAAAATAAAACTAATATATCACAGAAAATGATTTTTTAATTAATCTGTAAAGAAAAAAGAAATTATCTCTATTAAAATTATGTCAATGAATATTAGTTAGTTCTCGACTAAACTTGGTAAACATACTCTAACGGGATGTATGTCTGAAAGTTTGTATCTTATATCATTTTGTCTTTTTACCGGTTTTGTATTTTTTATTCAAGTTACAATTTATTATATGCGTATACAACGTTTCAGATTTGAAAATCCCACTTACAAATCTATTTCGTAAACCCCCTTAAAGGTCTTGGTGCTTATATGGTTTTTATTACACCTGTACCCTTATTTTTTGGACGTGTGTCTAATTACCCTAATTATGGTATGGTCGTGTGTGTTTGAACACCACTAATCCACGTCCATCTCCCACGTTATATTCTTCCTTCTTAATCATCTTCTCTACTGTGTCTCCTGTCTCTACTCAATTACTATCAGCCCTTATTCACGAAGCACGAGATGGAGCATCACGTCGCCAAACACCGGAAACGAGAATATCTCATTAAGTATCCAGCCTTTATTTTTGCAGCGTCGGCCAACGCTTTTGCTTTCGTCGTCTACTTGACGCCGGCACTTTTCGACGGTCAGGGAATCTCAGTGTCAACATACATTGTCGCTGCACCGTTTATGATTCTTGGTTCACTTCTCATCGGTGCAGATTTTCATCTCTTAACCTTCTGTGTCATGAGTCTCCTTACGATTATAGGCAGAATGCCGGCAGCAGTTACCCTCCACGAAAACGGGACACGAACCACGCGCGAAATTTCCTTTCTTATTCTGGTCCCTCCATTCTCCTTTACACACACTTTACACTTACATGCATTACTCTACCCACACTATGCGGCGCTACGAAACGTGCCCGTCGGGAGAGATACTTGGAGAGGAAATCCTTGAAAGCAGCATGAGTCTGACGTTTCCACCGGGAGTGGACACCGCCATCTCCCGGCATATAACACTATTCTTATGGGACTAATGACTGGATTGGATGCTCAGAAAGAGTAAATAACTCACTCACTCGAGGACACGCCGCCCCAGACCACCTGGAACGAGCAATGTCATTAGCGTCGCAGCGTCGTTTATTTGCGCGCGGCCATCTCGTTTGCTTTCCTCGTCCACCTGTCACGCCGCAGCCAACCGGCCCTTCGCGGCGGCCGCGGCGCTGCAGCGACGCATCTTTTCTTCCGTGACAAACATGGTTCCTGCACCGGCCTCCGCTTCCTCCACTGTCTGCTGCTCCCGTCGCTGGCCTCCGGCGTTTGTGGCTTCAAATGTTCCGAAAGGTGGGCAACAGAATTTTTCTGTTAACGCTGGATGATTTACTTGATACAAGCACATGGTGTACAGTGGCTCTCAAAATTGACACAAACTGGCGTAGAAAAACTATTTATTGCTGAATTTTATAAGCCACACATAATAAATGATAGTTTATTGATGAAAACATTTCTTCAATTTGATACAATTACAAAAAATATTTTGAAATAAGTGAATAGATATATAATTAATAAATAATAAATTCTTATCGAACAGCATATACAATTCACACGAAAAAATAAATGTACATCGGCAATTTGTCCTCGAGAAAATACGAAAATAATCATGTCAATGATTTTTGTGGAAGCGACTTTTAGCCTCCAGTTCTTGATCTTACTAGCTTCATTGTAATATCAGGCTACGCGATTTTTTGCCATTTCTTCAGTGAGAACCTCTTGGGCGTTCTTGTTTTTTGAAACTTATTCTTCTGTCTCATTCGGTTTTTCTCTAATTCCAGCTCACTCAAGTTCTGCAATGGTTTTGAGATCGGTGTTGTGCGTGCTTTCAATCATTTGGAATTTATATTGCACTCATAATCATTTGTTACAATATTTTCTTGTTTCCAAACTTCGTCCTCGTTCACTTCATCCTTTCACATGTGAAAATAAATATAGTAAGTTGGCTTCATATTTCATTCTACACTTTTTTTATTTCTTGACCTATTACAGTGTGAAAGACGTATAAAAATGAGGATTTTACAAAGGTTGATGGTCGTAAATTCACTGCTTATTGCAATCCCATTTCTGTAATCATATAATTTTCTCGCCTCTCATTACAGTTTTATTGTTCCATACAAGAACAATTGTGTAGGCAGCATTACTCCGACATTCATTGAATTGATAGGAAGATGACACGGAAACATCATATCGTGTAGATTGGTTCAGGATTCATTCCTAGGCATAGATATAGGTATTGTGTGAGTTATCGATGGCATTTCTAATGAATACCATTACATGCGTCGTCATTGCAACAATATTATTTTATAAAAAAGCAGCTTTCGATGCTTAGCCATCATTCATCAGTTATCTAGTACAAGAAGAAAAACAAAAACATTAAACCGTGAATTTTTTTTTTTGATTTGACACGAAATTATAATAAGGTTACTAATAATTTACACTTTTGAAAATATAAATAACATTCTAAAACTGGAAAGAAAGAAAAAGTGGGAGAGTAAGTCATTAATACTAAGGAAAGTGAATGAATAGAATTAGAACACGTAAATTTGAAACAGAAAACATAGAATTGTAAGTCGAGCCATTCCTTACCTGCTGTATGCTTACATTTCTATGTTTTCTGTTTCAAATTGTACGTGTTTCTATTACTCTATTTCATTCACTTTCCGTTAGTATTAAATGACTTAACCCACACACTTTTTTCTTTCTTTCATTCCTTAAATATATTTTCCAAAAAGTGTAAATTATTAGTAACCTTATCAATTTTTTGTCAAATAAAAAAACACGTTTTAATGTTTTTCTTTTTCTCTTGTACTAGAAAACTAATGATGATGGCTAAGCCATTAAAGCTGCTTTTTAATAAATAATATTTGCTGGCAATGACGATGCATATAATTATTAATTTCCTAGGCAGCTTCTAAGCCGGTGTCGAAAATCCGCAACCGACATTGCTTGAATCTCTCCCCTTTGATGCTGTAGTATGCTTCTAATTAAATTCCATTAGAAGTGGATCTTTCGTCCCTTTCCCCAATAGCGGGCATAGTGCTCCGCTGCCGCCGCCGCGGCGCGTGCGGCCCTCGCGAGCGTGCGAAAGTGGGAGAACGACCGCGGCGGCAGAATCTGCTCTGGCGGCGCCGAACCGGAACGGAAAAGAGCGATACCGTTTGACCTACTGAAACTGGAAACGAAAGCGAAAAAGAAGAATTAATTGAGCTTCACTCGAAGTCAGCTCTTTATTGCGTTTCGGCTTTGCGATCAAATGCTGTGTTTGTATACGTAGTGTTGTTTTTCGAATGTCAGTCAGTGCCTCATTGATCTTAGTCACTGTGAGAGACATTGCTTTTTTTATTTTTTCATTCGGGTAGTACGTAGTTCAGTTACATCACTTTATTTCATATATGTATCGTATGACTTTACACAAGGTATTTTTCATTACCCTATCTTAAAAACTAACTCTCAC
>BOPP01000042.1:7622548-7639310 GCA_017312745.1 Gryllus bimaculatus
GCCACATTTTGTTTTTTGTTTTACTGGTATGTTTATTCCTTTAACCTGCATAACTTATAGTGTTGTGGTGCGTATCCGTTGGCATTTTTCATGAAATAATTATAGACGTCATTGCCAACAACAGTATACTATTACTATAATTACTGGATAACTTATTTGGATCGAGAGGACTGTGTTTACGAGGGAATTATGAAAGGGAGTTATGGTAGGGAAATTGGGAAAAAAGTCAAGTAAACATCTTATTAATTGGTAAACAAGTAAATCTGATTGATTAAAAATAGGTAAAATAAAAATCTTGTATATACCACGGATGTTAACTGGTTCTAAGATCTCGGGAAATAAAAACCTCTCGGGCGTTTTGCCGCCACTCGATCATTAGAACTCTTATAAAGTCCTTGATTTATGAACAATTTTTCTCAGATATTGGCTTGTGTTTCAGCAAATAGCTTTTTTATTGGAGGTGTGCATATCAAGGATTCCATAGAAAAGTCATCACGAGATACAAAGTTACATGCAAAATTCCTAATTACACTGTAATAGTACGCTTCATACTCCAAACGAACAAATACAATATGAAGCTGTATGTAATATTGGTCTGTAATCTTCTCTTCATCCAACAACTTTTATCCAACCGTAGATGTCTTAAGTGATTATCAACTCTTTCGATGTCTTATCTCTGATCTTTGTCGACATTACTCTTCCGCGTCACGCTGTGACAGAGTGCAGCACTGGCAGCGGAGTTGTACATGATATGCAACGTTTTCGTGACCCCCTTTATCTGGAGAGAAGAAGCGTCCAAAGAATCTCCATAAATCATCTTCTCTTCCGGAGGGAAAAGCGTCGACGCCGCTCCGGAGAAAGCCAGAGCGAGTGCGGAGGAGAAGAGGAGCAAGTTCAGAGCCCGACTCGATCGAGATCGGCAGGGCATCTCATCGAGATCGGGCGGTCACTGTTTGTATAGAGGTATTCTAAAATAATCGTGTAATGAACATCTGCCGCCTTGAGCCGATATCGCTAAGGCTGAAGGACAGTAGCTGCCTCGGCTCGATAGGGACGCGGTTCGAATCCCGCGTCGGGCATGAAGTTTGTATGGGCTCGTTTGTCTCGTGTCCTACGTGTTACTCCTACAGTTCCCCCATAATTAAAACAATGCACAATGGTCGCTAGAGGAAAACGCGACTATAAGAAATTAAAAAGCGACCTATAATAAATTTTAAAAAAATTAAATGAACTTCTTTCTCGGCAATGAAAAGGAAAAGCTTTTATTTTCTAACTAAGGAACCCCCCCCCAAACACGTTAATTAAATTACAAATCTTTCAAACAAAACTTTTATATTAACATTACAGAATTTTCTCCTAGTGTGTCAGCTTTAACTAATTTTAGACAGAAAGTAATTGTAAACGTAATATGCTTTTTTAAATGAAAATTACAAACAAATCTCAAAGATTTTTTTTGTTATTTTAAGGTGCATCAACTACTAGGTCATTAGCGACCACTATTGCTTGTAACGCGTATTGGAACTGTATGGGTTGACACGATAATGAATGATGATGGGGGTTGAAAAGACGAAACACAATACAAACCATTGCCAGGCGGGACTCGCAACCCGCGATCCTTCGGTCCGAGTTCCGCTAGGCATATGCCTTAAACGATCAAGAACTGTTGTTCATCTCAGTTATCAGGATTCTACCACCGCGGCGTCACCGTTGAACTCATAAACATGTTGACTGTGCGGCAGCTTCGGGCGTTACGGCTCATTGCAGGATCTAATTTCAAAACATGTGTGTTATCTACTAGATTGATGATTGGTGATTGCGTCCGCGTGAAATTTCTAAGATCATTAATCCCGTAAGTGTTGTGCATATTTTATCGGGGTAGGTAGCGGTGATCTTCCTCTGATGACTCTGCACGACGAGATCCGGCGCCGAACTACAAGTCGCCTTGCGGGTTTTCCACTAACCAGGTATCTCCCAACGGGTACCGTCCTAGCCGGGGCAAGCTCTAATTTCCGCACTGGTCTCCGGGCACGTGTGGTAGTTCAGTGCACGTAAGTGTACGTATATGTAGTGAGAAATACACAAGGTTAGAGAAAGGAAAGATCGCGAGCGGTTCGCAAGCTGTTTGGTACAGCTCCGGCGTTTATCCTAGTGATGATTAGAGACACCATGGAAAAATATCATCATAGCAGCCGGCTGCTACAAGTCACCTACAGACATGGGGCTGAATTAGACATAGTTATGTTGGTAGTGTCTAAACTCTTTTCCACGTCGGGACTGGAATCCTAGGACCTCCCGTCAGAGCAAACTGCAGTGACATTAATTGATGCTCTAAATCACCTTATCGAGATTGTGTAGTAGCGATTTGTAATAAATATCTTCTTCTTTGCTTAATTTTAGAACCGCTATACCCTGTTAAGATTAACTGAAATGACCAGAAGACGTTCAGATAAGCGTTTTAGATTTTTGAAAGAAAAGCTTTAATATATTACTCCACCACCTCTACGTAAAACAATAAATACCGGCAAGAAATATTACTCAGAAAACAGTTTCTGATGGGCCGTCGACAGGCCAGGTAAGTCAATAACTGTACTTCGTTAATCACACTAGAGTGATCAGACCGGTTTTCAGGTTGCTTCTCCTCGTGAATACGAGTTGTGCTTAATGGGTAGACGTTTCTTTTAACGAATTGACATGAGAAAAAGATGGATCAAACACCAAATATTATGTGCAGTTACGAAAAAAAGTCATAAAATACCAAGAAGTTCATATTGCAACATGTTCTATATTTTACTCAACATTAACGTTCATTTTAATTTCTCGTCTATAAATCAAATTTTCTCCTAAAAAATATTTTTTTATTTTTTTAATTTTATGACAACGCAATGCAATGAGGACAAATGATTCGTTACGATGTCTTTAATGTTGATGCCGCTACATTTCCAAATGAAATTCGAAATGATATAATCCAAGTATTTCTGAGAATATCTACAGAGATGTTACTTAGTATGCATGTAATGGTTTTACACGTTTTGAAAATAGTTTTACGCTTTTAGACCGATAATGAGCAAAAAACAAACCATCTGTTATTTTTCTTATGCCCTGTGTTTTCAATATTTTTGCAATACAGAACTCATTCAATTAGTTCGTACATTATGAAACGAATGATATAAATGATACGTATTAACACATATTATATTTTCATACGTTAATTATGGTAACTTTTGTAAGTTAAACTTTTTACATTGACATGGCAGGGTTCAAACAAAGACCACGCTAGACCTGTTGCAAGTTGCTTTAGTTAGCAGTCCTCATACAAGGAGTAACTATTCACATAAGATGAAAAGAGGAATTGCAATCCAATTTGTTATTTAAATAATATTCCACGAAAAAATACTGATATAAAATATAAATAAAACTGAAAGCATAATATAATAAATGTTATATCTTTCGCAATTCGCACGAAACATGTACTAGAACCGGTTTTCCAGTTGATTGTTAATTTCGTGGTTTCTAAACTTCTCTGGGGTTTGGTCAAGAAATCTGTATCACAATGAAAATACATCGTAATGAGAAATCTTAGGCTACTGGTTGCAGCCATTCAAGGACAGAATAATTACAAAGATCAGAAGAAAAAATCATAATGGTTTCACATTCGGCACGAAACATTGTAGCTAGAACGTTTTCAGTGATTTTTAATTCTTGGTTTCTAAACCTTCTCTGGGTTGAGTCAAAGAATCTGTATCACCAATGAAACATACCATTCGTAATGAGAAATCTTTAGGTACTGGTTTGCCGCAGCATCAAGTGAGCAGAATAATACAAAGACAGAAAGAAAAAATAAATGGTGTGCAAAATACGAAATACCATTTCCCTGCAGTAAGTGTAGCTTATAATGATATTTTAATATTTATTTGTAACGATTATCCTTATAAGGAGCAGACACAGTTAAATCTTTAATGGACGCTGGCCGTCCAAAAAGGATGTTCATGTCTCTCTTTGATTGCGTTAAACCAATATAACAATACAACATAAAAAGTATGTTTATTAATTGTGTCTGCAAAAAATGCAGAACAGTCACTGTTTATGACCACAGTTGATTTAGACAGTGGAACATTAAACCGTATTGGAAGAAAGAATAGTAATTCTTCCTTTCAATGTCGTTTTGCTAATGTTTCACATGTCGTAAAAGAAAGAGTATTAAATTTAACGTGGTCCTTAACAACTTAATAATAGCATTTAAGTGATTGTATAGAATCAAAATTTAGCAAACCAAGCCGTGGGTCATCTTTGGTTTGACGGCAATATTTTCTTTTTACGTATCTTGCTAGCTTTTTACCTAACTGAAATAACAACCTTCTTTGTAATTGCCAGCGGTACGGAGGCGAGGCCTCATTCCCGAATTCGCGACGTCTGCGGTGCAGGTGCGACTGCAATTCCTGCGCGGAGCCAGCGCATGGCGTTGAAGCCGGTTTCCGTCAGCGGTGGGCGTGGCGCCTGCCCCGCCCGCGCGTGGGTGGGGTGGGTGGGGGAGGCGGAGGTAGAGGCTTGCTGGAGCGCTTGCGCTTTGCGGTTCGCGTGCCGCACGGCCACGTCACGTCACGGAGCGCGCCGCTGGCCGGCGGCCAAGTCACTGCAAGGCCGGGGCACCCGACCTTCCCCAAGATGGCACCGCCGTATTTCGAGGCCAAATTCGCCGAAGGTCGCGCCTCGACACCAGAGGTAAGCAGCGTCCTTCAGGCAGCGGCACGCGACGCCAACTCTGTTTATTAGATGATGACTTTTTCGGGCGATTGATTCATGTGATTAATGAGTGTGAGGTTAGAAGCGTCTTCAGCAGCAGACGCGCGCGACTCCTGTTTTTAGATGAATGACTTTTTCTGCGATTGATTCATTGATAATGATGTGGGTAGGCAGCGTCTTCAAGGCAGCGGACGCGACGCAACTTCTGTTATTAGATGATGACTTTTTGGGCGATTGATTCATTGTTAATGATTGTGAGGTAAGCAGCTTCTTCAGGCAGCGACGCGCCCCGACTCCTGTTATTAGATGATGACCTTTTTCGGCGATTGATTCATTGATTAATAGATGTGAGGTAGCAAGCGGTCCCTTCAGGCAGCGGACGCGCCGCCAACTCCTGTATAGATGATGACTTTTTCGGGCGATTGATTCAATTGATAATGATTGTGAGGTAGCAGCGTCTTTCAGCACGGACGCGCCCCGCCAACTCCTGTTATTAGTGGCATGATTTTCGGGCGATTGATTCACTGATTAATGATTTGAGGTAGCAGCGTCTCAGGCACCGGACGCGACGCAACTCCTGTTATTTTATATGATGACTTTTTGGGGGCGATTGATTCCATTGATTAATGATTGTGAGGTAGAACGTCTTCAGGCAGCGGACGCGCCGCCAACTCCTGTTATTATATGATGACTTTTTCGGGCATCTGATTCATTGATTAAGTGATTGTGAAGGTAACAGCCGGTCTTCAGGCAGCGACGCTACGCCCAACTCCTGTTATTAGATTGATGACTTTTTTCGGGCGATTGATTCATTGATTTAAGTGATTGTGAGGTACCAGCGTCTTCAGGCAGCGGACGCGCCGCCGACTCCTGTTTTTAGATGATGACTTTTTCTGCGATTGATTCATTGATTAATGATTGTAGGTAGCAGCGTCTTCAGGCAAGCGGACGCTACGCAACTCCTGTTATTAGTGATGGACTTTTTCCGGTGCCGATTGATTCATTGATTAATGATTGGAGGTAGCAGCGTTCTTCAGGCAGCGCGACGCTACGCCAACTCCTTTATTAGATGATGACTTTTTTCGGGCGATTGATTCATTGATTAATGATTGTGAGTAGCAGCGTCTTCAGACGGACGGCGACCCCACTCCTGTTATTAGATGATTGACTTTGTTCGGGCGATGATTCATTGATAATGATTGTGAGGTAAACAGCGTCTTCAGGCAGCGGACGCGCCGCCGATCCTGTTTTTAGATGATGACTTTTCTGGGATTGATTCATTGATTAATGATTGTTAGGTCAGCGTCCTTCCAGGCAGCGGACGCGCCGCCGACTCCTGGTTTTTAGATGATGACTTTTCTGGCGATTGATTCACTTGATTTAATGATTGTGAGGTAGCAGCGTGCTTCAGGGCAGCGGAACGCGACGCCAACTCCTGTTATTAGATGATGACTTTTTCGGGCGATTGATCATTGAATTTAATGATTGTGAGGTAGCAGCGTCTTCAGGCAGAGGACCGCGCCGCCAACCCGTTATTTAGATGATGACTTTTTCTGGCGATGATTCATTGATTAATGATTGTGAGGTAGCAGCGTCTTCAGGCAGCGACGCGAACGCCAACTCCTTTATTAATATGATGACTTTTTCGGCGATTTGATTCATTGATTATTATTGTGAGTAGCAGCGTCTTCAGGCAGCGACGCGCCGCCAACTCCTGTATATTAGATGATGACGTTATCCTGGCGATTGGTTCGTGATTAATGATTGTGATCCCGTTCAATTGCTAAGGTCGTATCCCGGAAGCGTAGTGCAGTTTTTATCGCGGGAGTTCGTTGGTGATCGTCCCCGCTGGATGGTGAGGATCCCGTCGCCGACTGCCTACTCGCTGGGCCATTCCGTCAAAGCAGGTGGCCTCCCACCAGGGGGCCCTGCCGTCGAACGCGAAGCATGCGTCTAATCTGCCCGACTGGTCCTGATATGTGCGGTTGTGAAGCGCATGTAAGAGTGAATGAAAAAAGAAAGTGAGGAGAGGCAGGAACAGAAGGAAAATATCGCACGACAGTCCGTAGAACGTGTGTTTAGGGTACTGCTCCCGGGCATTTACGTGGTGTTAGTCGGAGAGCAGTACAAATTGACCGATCAGAACACGCTGATTGCTAGAATGCCACCTCCAAACAGTTGCTGAATTGCAACTTTTCTATTTATTCTATCTAGTGTGAAAAGTCTTTGGCCACCATCGGGACTGGAACTCCAAGAGCCTCCCACGGTCAGAGTACACTTGTAGTACATCAATTGATGCCCTGAACCACCTACGCCAGTTTTTCGATCAAACGAAAAGTGTAGAATTATTATGCTGTGATAGTACACTTCACTTTGGAAGTTTGTAGTTGCCAATATATAACTGGAGATCTTATTAGGTTGCAATGAACCTAGATTAGGTTCTAGGTTCGAATACAAGAAAAATACCCGAATAAATTTGAAGTTGGTTTGAAGCTGACCTGCTTGGCATGAGTTCTAGAAACCGGCCTCTTCCGTATCATGACCAACAGGTTCTAAGCGTTAGAGTCCTATAGTGGAGATTTGTACACTAGCTACCTAAGTAGGAAACAATGCATCATTATCTGGGGATAATCCCAGAAAACAGTGACAGGACGACGTGATCTAAGTCGGCAAGTGTTTCATGGGTTCTTCGATAAATACTAGGCGAAACCGAAGATCTACCGAAAAATCATCCATGGACCGGCGCGATCATTGCTTCCTCTTCCTTGGTTCTTCCCCCTCCTCTTACACATACTTACAATGAGAAGTAGACATACCAACATGCCGCGAATCTTGCTAGAGCTTGTCCGGCCTGTGTCGGTGCTTCGCTGGTGGAGATACCTGTCTCTATGGAAAACCCCGCTTAGTCGACGGTAGGTCGTGCGCCGGAGTCTCGCCAAACAGCCGAGGGGAAAGATCACCGCCACTCGCGAGCAAACAAAACATGCATTACACTACGGGAATAATGACTCTGGTAGGTGACGTGCCGGAATTCACTTAACAATCATCATCAACCGCGAGGCTAAAGTGTGTTTTGGCTCCTCGGCGACACCTCGGGAGATTGAGTTGCCGGGGCATATTCGCTTTCCGGGCTGCGATAGAGGACGTCCGAACGGTTAGCCTAAACTTGCTATGACGCAGTTTTGCTCACCACTCTCAAGGACTGAACAATTTTTAAGTTGAATTTTTAAAATTAGTTAGTTAACACAATTACAATAAATATAACGTGTTAGATCTAAGAATGAAAATACAACAGTTTTTCTGATACACTTTGCCATCGTTAGAGAATTACTAAAGTTCATTTCAGAAAATAATCACGTTACTACAGGAAGGGGTAGGAAGCTACAATCTGCGCCTACTGTTCACAATTGTTGGAGAATATGTTTAGGAAGGCATTTAAAGAGTAACGGTTTTTTATTCGTATTGGAGTATAGTCTGTTGAGGCAAGGTTAGGAAGACATTGTAACGATGTTCAAATTGATGTTTCACTGCTGATATTATCAACGTAGTAAAGGGTTCACAAAATGTACGATAATGCGCTGATTTTTACTTCTTCGCATACTACATACGTAGTATAGGCAAATGTATGTACTTCCACAGCATAAAAGAGCAATGTAAAAGAGTATTATAGAACCCTGATACAGAAAAAGTGCATACTTTTTGTATCTTATTTTGTGTTCCTATAAATTATGGGTCCTTGATACCCATAAATTAGTTTACGACAAAACGACTGTGAACAACGCTAGTGGCTAAACCATCAGTAGAACTTCTCCAAAAGGCATAATCCATCATCGATCTGGCGGCTCTTTCAACTTGATCGTTATTTTCATTTTTAGGAATACTTTACATCAAATCTGAAGCATATTTTCACCTTTTCCTCAAAAATTACTCCAAAAAATTTTAATTTTTTTTTATCTGATTGATCAAAATACGAATATAAATATAGATTAATCTTAGAATACTCTGAATTTTCGTACATGCAAGAGTTAAAATTTTTTCGTCGTCATCCAACATTTAAATATCAAAGAAACAGTTTTTTTTCTGAATGAAATCTGTTCTTCAAAAGTAGATCTTTAACTGAGGTCATGTAATTTTTTTGAAATGAGTAGTTTTCTCGTAATTTTGCGTCAAAAATGTCAATTTTAAAAATACGATTTTCTCGACCACGGCTCCAAATGTTGTCTTTAACGTTTTTATGGGTAGAGCTAAATGCACTGAAAACATGACTTAAACGCTATTTTATTCATTCTTTTGATTTTTAATTATCTGCGTAAATAAATTTTTGTTCTTGTATGTTTTTAGAAAATATATCTTGCGTTAATATAAGCATATACTTATTTAATATATACATTAAATATATTACTATGTCAATTCTCATTCATTATTGCATTTGTGAGCACAAGCGCTTCAAATGATTTCTTATGAGGTTTCTTGAAAAATCAAATTTTTTTCTGTGAAAATGAATTCAAAATTGCCCAGTTTCGAATACTCTCAAGGATCGTTTTTTCAAGATCAGCTCCAATTTTTTTTTTCAGTTAAAATTTGCGTACAGGACCATGTTTACCTCTTCTATAATACTCTTAAAGACATTTCCCTTCAGCTCTTAAGGGACCGGAAAATTGAATGAATGAGAGAAAATGTATTTTAGGCGTTGATAGCAGCCGGGAAGAGGACAAGAAATATTGGAAAAGTAGTACCTTAAGTAAAGAGATTAGAAAACCAACTAGTGCGGCAAAGTATGTACAATTCTGTAGCACCACTACTTTAGAGAAGTGGAATATAAAGAATACATTCCAAAATCGCTGAAAATTTAAATTGTTAACTAGCTGGACTGATTGATACCGTTTTATAAGTGTAATAAAAACTTTGAAGATATTAAATTTTGAATTGTGTGTTTTATGCATTATTTGCACGCATAAAAAATATTTCAAAGTACATATTCTTGTTTCCAATAACTTTTCATTCTTTCCTTATAAAGTCATATTGTGAGTAATTTGTAATATATTTCCGTATATATTCGATTGCTCGATTACTCTGAATAATAATTATTGTATTACTTGTAATCTAAAACGTTTTGAGATTTCTGGAAGATGAATATCATGCTTGATGGGTTATACAAGTTGCAACAATTTCTAAGAGAGTATTTAAATATAATAATAAATAATGATAATGGAACTAAAATGTTCGGCCAACATATTACAGTTAAATAAATTGTATATAATCGCACACACTTATGAAAATGTGGCTCAAAGTTATACATTGGTAATAAGGCTTAAAAATAAATATATGAATTGTCTACGAAAATATTTTTTAGTTTTCTGACTGCGAGTGAAAATGGCCACACACACATTTTATTGTTGTTGTTCTAGAATCTGTTTGTGTAAATAGTACAAAAACAAGTACAGAGAGACTGCTTTGATGCCTTGACTAGTGAACGCACAGTACGTCGCTGTTCCAGGAGACTTGAACGCCCGATACGGTCTGCGGTGCAAGCGGTGGAGCTTTGAGGAAGTAATAGAGGTACCGCTCCAAGAAAGAAAACCAACTGGGCGACGCGCCGTTTCTTTCCACCTCGTGACCCGACTCAAGCCGACAGGTGGATAAGGCGAAGCAGCCGTCCCAATGGGACAGATCGCCGAGAGCGAGCGTGCGCCCGCTGCGCTCCAGTGACGACGTGGCGGAGTGCGGCGAGTACATGTGGCTGGCGCCTGGCAGTTTCAGGCCTGCACGCGCGTCCGTTTCCGCGGCTTTTCGCTTTCCGCGCCCGCCCGACATTCCGGCCCCGCCTTCCCCGCCGGAATGCCCCGGCCCCGCCCGCGCGGGATGTGTTGTTTCGGAAGCTCAGAGCGGGCGCCGGGTTCTTGAAAACGGGCGTTCCTGGTGGCGCGACGCACTCGAACTTACGTCGCGCGAACCTCGCACCTAGTAGTCCGCGTCACCGTTTTCACAATTGCCTAACTCCCTCCATTTAGGCTAACTATGTGAAATGATATCTATTCTCATTAAAGGGCTTGTCGCTGATCCTTAGAAGGGTTATCGCGTTGTCCTTGCAAAGTTTGGTGAAGATTAATATAACAAAACATTAATACAACAAAAATTTTAATCCAAAAGATATGTAAAATAAAATGAAAAAAGTATAGTATTTTATTAATTTGAACATATTACATTGAAACTGTAGTTTATATAAAATTGATGTCTTTCCTCTTTAACAAGGATTGGAAAGAAAGCCCAGCAACTTCCCGGTATTTTGCTAATGTTGTGGTTATTCAATACCGGACTTATGAGTCTCATATCTTCATTTCATTTGCATATTAGAACTGTGATAAAAATACTAAGTGTATAAAGACATATCGTTGTTAGTTATTCTAACTCAAAAATATTCAACAGGTTTATTATAAATTACCTTATTTTTGTTTTTTTATTTTAGTATAATTAACGGTAAATTTATTAACGTTTAATGATAAAAAATCCTTATTGTATTCTTACACTTTTTGTTTCTTTGTAATAACCTCGATTTTGTCCCTTAAAGATATTTGTAATTTCTTTGCCTTTAAAGCAACACTCAGCACGATCCAAAATCTCTTTTTTGTTGGTATTTTACGATATTTGAAGTTTCTACGTGCACAGAGTCCTATGGTGAAAAATTAGAGTGAACGAAAATAGAATGCTTTTCCTGTTCTCCAACTTAAAATAAACTTCAAATAATAGAGAAAAACCTAAGTAATATATTAGTTCATCATAAATATCACAATTACAAATGAATTTGTGTCTTGGTAAGAAAGGGCGCCCAATGATTTGGAGGTAAAACTGCTCTCTTTCCGCCTGTGATTTCCTCAGTTCAAATCCCGGTTGTAGAATTTAGGGAGGCCAAATGGAATTTGTGGCAGATTTTTTCCGGGTTTTCTCGTTTCCCCTTTCCTTTCTCTAGCATCCCACCTCTGCTCCATAATCACCAACCGGTCAACCTCACGACAACTCGTCTATGGATGGACGTCTACGAACTGACGTTATAACAAAAACGTGTGTTAGAAAAACAAAACGAATTAATGGTCTGTAAAGAAATGTTTTCTGAATAATGAGCTCTGGGACAAACTTTCCGCAATTCCTTCACATCATCCAACGAGCTGCTGTAAGTAGGATCCTTCTGAATGCGCTGGACCCATTAGACCATATGTATCACCAAGAAAATGTTTTAAGGCAGTATGCATTGCGATGACTTGCGTGGGTGGTAGAGTTTTGACTCTAAAGGAGCTGTTAATGGCGCTGGGAGAGGAGGAAGGAAAAGTGCGTTGACTCAGCGTTCCGCGGCGCGCCCCCTCGTTCGTGCGGAGCGCGTCGCTGCCCGGAAAAGAGAAGCCACAGCTCGCGTGACACTCCGTCGTCTCTTCCCCCGTGGCCTTCACCGACCTTGGTGCGCTTCCACACTCGCGCATTATAGAGGTAATTGATAAGTATCAGCGCGCCTGCAATTACTAAGGTTGAAATACAGCTTCATACGATACTTTTATATTCATTCTGAAGTATTGTTTCCCTTTCTTAAAAAAATGTTGTTTCACAATGTACTTGAATGCATGCATTCACTCATTTAGCACATACAGTACGCATTTCTCTCCCCCCTCTCTCTCTCTCTTTCACACACACTCACTCACACACACATACACACATTCAGTCACATTTTTATTTAGGTACTGAAAATATGCACGTATATTTAAAGAATTGGCTACTTTCAATAAAACTCTTAGAAAGAATTAAAGAAAAAGTGTGCTCGAGCTAAATATTTGAACTATATTATCACAATAAAATGAAAAAAAGGGTCATTTGAATCCAAAATAACATTACATTACAATCGGTAGCTTCAGTGTGGTATTCTCATATTCTTCGTTGTAGCAGAGCGTTGAAACACCTTCATCGTGTTCAACACGTTTATTACATTTTTTATACATAAGGGTACATTTTCACATTAGTAAATAGTTCAAAACTAACATGCAACGATAATACTTGAATAATATTATGTCAATACATAAAAATCAATTTTTCATAGCTGCAAAGTACAAATTAGCTAGGAACTACCGTACCAGCCATGCTATAATTTAAAGAATCAAATGTCAATTAAAACGACCAGAGTTATTTGTCTAAAATAATATTCTAATAGTTTAAATGATCGGAGGAAGTGATCTTCTTCTAAATATTAATAAAATGAGAATAATGGTTTCAAAATAGAGGGAAGGAATTTTAAAGTAGATAATAAAACATACTTTAATTTCACTAAATAAGACATGGATTTATTACTAATAGATTCCAACGCCTTTTTCAAAAACTTGAAATTATCTCTTTTGGAGGTGAAACGACCTTGTCAATTGCAACGCTTAAACCAAACTTTTTACATCCGTTTTGAAATGATAATTTCGGAGAATTTACACACATCTAAAATCACACACCAAACGTAGCATAACGTTGATAATTGAGGAATGACGTTTTGCAGTGTCGGGAAATGGGGTCTTGCTCATGGGTTATGAGACATTAAATATAAATGCATTAGAGCATTGGAAGATTCCATGGAAAGCTACAGTTCTACTTCTGCTGTTCTTAAGTGCTAAACTAATGCATTAGGCCAGCAAAAACGCATTTCCATCCTCCTTGATTCATCAGATAAGGGAAAGATGCTAGACAAAAGAAGAAAGTCTCGCATCGTTGTAATTGGAGTGTAACTGAGAGACAGTTTACATCATAATGATACTTTATTGAACTGGAGTCATGCCTTTTAAAGCGAAAGTAAATTGCCTCTGTAAGCAAAAAATAATTGCTAGTCTCATAAATATTGCGAATTGTGTTGCAGTTAGTTAAATATTTCCATGTTTTTGTGACCTTTCAGACGTTTGAAACGAATAAATTTCCCTCAACCCCTAATTATTTCTTAATGATACGTACTAAGATTTATAATTCAAGTCTTATGATAAAACACCATTCTTATTTTCTGATGATTAATGTCAGCTTGACTATTTTTCAACAAAGAATTGCCATGTAATTATTTTCACACTGTAATAGGAAAAGAAAATATATATCGATTAAGTCAGTATGCAGATGTGAAGAGCAAAATGTCAAGATATGGGAAGATCGTTCTATCAGTATCGCTTGTATGTACTGGTGCAGAAAAAACCCGTAGCGTCCATTGCCTCAACAGTGACCATGTCAAGCCTAAAATTTGAAAATAAGAATTGCGGACTTTCCACTTGCTTCAGACTTGCGGAACGTAGAACTTATGACTTCTAATGGTGAGTAGTTGAATGAAGTTAATTTATTTTCCCCCCTTCCTTTACATTTAAAATCAAGATAAAATCATCCTTATATTGACATTTCAATAGTAGACTTTTGGATTTAAACAGCTTAAAGAACCATTTGGTCTAGATTTTCGAGATGACTTTGACTTGGAATATTAGACTTACTGGAATTCGTACATCCCTGATTAATTGGTAATGGTAACGATTTCAAAAATAGTAACGTTTAAATGTTAATCTTTCGACTGTTTTCGATTATTCTCATTATATGTGCTCAATTAAATTAAATGGTTATTTTTTAGGGTTTCTTGGATATTATCTTTTGTATCTTTTCCTGCGAATTGACCGTTACAATGGAAGTTTCTCACGCAATTTTCTCGGCAAAGTAGGGCAAAAGACATCTTTGAGGTATTCTTGAAGTACGTAAGCGATTGTAATATTTCCCTTTTAAACTGCATATAGCGCGTATGAGTGTGAGAATTTTTTTTCGTTTATACTGCAATCTTGGTTTGCATATCAGCGAGATTTAATCATCAAAAACAAACGCTTAAGAGATTTATATCTTAATGAGAATGATAAGAAAAGCATGCGATCATCACATCGATGAAAATTAGGTCAAAGGAAAGTGACCACTTAATGTGAAGCTCCACGAGAAGAAAAAGAATATTAAGTAAGACACGGAACTTTTTAAGTCGTGATGCTAAAGATACCATTTTCGAAACCAACGTTTGGCATTCGGATTTTAATTGTTTAATATTTCATGTACTTTCCTTCAGGAGTGAAACGTAGTTCACCAATGTATTGACAAAATGAAGCTAACAGCTATTTTTATTAAATTACTTCATATCTGTTACTGGAATAACATTAGGATTATTGTATGAAATTCATACCATTAAGTACATCAATTTCCGAATTTTGTGTGTTTTTAATTGTATTTTTAATATTTTAACAAAGAAATATGAATTTATCAATACAATTCTTTAGATCTATTTATTTACATTAGCCGTTTCCACAGATAGTAAATATATTGAACGTATTTCATATATTAGATTATTAAGATTATTATAAACGTACTTCATATGTGTAATTACTATAATTGTAGTTAATTTTGTTTAAAATTATTTTCAACATTTTTGTAAACTTTAATAATGAATAAAATATTGTAGGCAGAGGACTTATTCCATCTTGGCGCATTTTCAAAGCTAACAAACGTGACACATAAACTCCCCCACCAACACCAAGAAGCTGCCAAGGAACTTACTGTGACAATAGAATCTGTAGATAAAGGTGGTTGAGTAAATAAATGTGATATGACCTGTTGTACTAGCAGGGAAAATACAGCAGGGAACCGTTGTAACAGGGCGGGAAAATTTTGGAGATGTCCTGAGTCAATGCGAACTAGACGTTAGTGCTATGAGTTGCAAGGCAACACACAGCATCGCCGCCTAGTACTCTTGGCAGAAAGAAAGTCTACTTTAGTCCACGTTGCTTTTTCGTAATCTTTTACCTGGGGAAGCAACACGAGAAACAGTCTTGAGACAATGGTGCGGAATGGGAAGTTCTTTGCGAGAGAGGGATTGAATTGGACAGGAAGTAACCATTTTCACTCACGATCATAGAACGCTAATTCGGAAAATATTTGAGCGGAAGAGGAACTATAACTAATTTCAACCTATTGCTGATTCAGTCTCCTAAGCTAGGTTAGTGCATCAAGGGCATTTGGCTTCTTGACTATGTGCATTTTGGATTTGGATAAATTCAGATCGTGAAGCGGACTGTGAATCTAAAATTAAATACGAATCATACACACAGTACTTTTATAAAATTGCATTTACCTCGTAAACGCTGATACTCTGTTAATAATACAGGACAAGCTTTGTTAAAAATCATCATAATTCTACATTAAATAAGCTGGGAAGTTTGGATTTACAAAAATGTGAAGACGTGATTAGGTCCATTGACTTTCTCATTTTATTAGGTGACCAATTGTTACTTTTTTGTATACATACGTATACACGAAGTGATATACGTAGTACGAAAGGACCTTTCGTAATGAGACGTCAAAAACCGGCGATTTTTCCACAGAAAAACTCATATTGTGGGGCCCTAATATAAAAGGAGTTAATAAATCTCGCTGCAATATGTAGTAAATTACTTCCTGTAACTCGTTTTGTAGTTAGAATCCACGTTTAATGAGTCCTTGATACCAAAAAATTGGTTTACGGTAAAACGTCTGTCAGTCCGTTCCAGTTTAATTCCTCTCCAAAAGAACTAATAAAGGATGATCCGGTTACTTTTGTGAGATACTGATAGTTTGTACTTGCCCTCCATGTCACAATGACACATTAACTGTTTTCTTGCCTTACCAAGAGTTCGAAATACCTGCTTCCTGAACTTTCCTCGTGAAGAGGTTACCATCTTAGTCAGCAGCTGAAATATGGCACTCGAAAAATGAACTGAATAAATATGACGTATAGACTTGTGGTTCTTGAGTTCAATCCTTAATATCTTGGAAGGCGCCATTTGACCCACTCGTGACATGAACTGTATTGCTGATTTGTTTGTTTGTTGTTGTCTTTCATTTCAAACAACTATGGTTTTCCACTGCTTCTGAAACATTTTGTCTCTCATGTGCCAACGTTCAAAACGACTCAGCAAAATATCTTGGAATTACACTGGACAGAAGACTTACATGGAAAACACATATA
>BOPP01000042.1:7640453-7733542 GCA_017312745.1 Gryllus bimaculatus
AACAGAAGAGGTTCTTTTCGTTTCGTTTCTTTTCGTCTGTCGTCTTCTTTTCGTCTGGTTTTTTTTCTGTCGTTTTTTTGTTTCTTTTCTTTTCGTCTTCTTCTCTTTTTTCGTCTTGTTCTGTCTTCTTTTCGTTTGTGTCTTCTTCTTTTTCTGTGGTCTTTTTTTTTTTTTGCTGTCCGTCTTTTTTTCTGTTTCTTTTTTCGTCGCTCTTTCTTTTCGTCTGCCTTTTTCTTTTCGTCTGCCGTTTTTCCTTTTCGTCTGCGTTTTTTCTTTTCGTGCCTGTTTTCTTTTCGTTGCCGGTCTTTTCTTTCTGTCTGCCGTCTTTTTTATCTGCCTCTCTGGCGTCTTTTCTTTTCGTCTGCTGGTCTTTTCTTTTCGTCTGCCGTTCTTTCTTTTTCGTTGCGTCTTTTCGGTCTGCGTCTTTTCTTTTCGTTTGGCCGTCTTTCTTTTCTCTGCCTGTCTTCTTTCGTTGCCGTCTTTTTTTCGTCTGTCGGGTCTTTTCTTTCTTCTCGGTCTGGCGGTTTCTTCTTTTTGTCTCGGCCTCTTTTTTTTGTGCGTTTTTCTTTTCGTCTGGCGTCTTTTTTCTTTCAGTCTGCCGTCTTTCTTTTCGTCTGCCGTCTTTCTTTCGTCTCGTCTTTTTTTTGTCTGCCCGTCTTTTCTTTTCGTCTGCCGTCTTTCTTTTCGGTGCCGTCTTTTCTTTTCGTCGTTTTTTTTCGTCTGCGTTTTTCTTTCGTCTGGCCGTCTTTTCTTTTCGCTGCTGTTTTTCTTTTCGTCTGGGGTCTTTTTCTCGTCTGGTCGTCTTCTTTTGTGCTGCGTTTTTTTCGTCTGCCGTCTTTCTTTTGTCTGCGTCTTTTCTTTTCGTCTGCCGTTTTTTCTTTCGTCTGCGTCTTTCTTCGTCTGTCGATTTTTCTTGCGTCTCATTAATTTCTTTTCGCCCCTTAATCGCTTTTCTTCTTTTCTTGCAGTACATTAACTTCTTTTCGTAAGTCTTCTCTTCATTCTCGTATTTTGATTTTCTTTTCGTTCTCTTATTTGGTTCTTTTTCTTCTTCTTTAGTATCAAGTCCGTTTACAAGATGATGGGGACCCCTTGCGAAATTAATAACTGCATGGTAATTAGCAAAAGCCTCAAAAGATGAAATTCGACTGAAAAAAATACAGTTGACACTATTTGTTTCTGAATAAAATAGCCTGCCAAAGTGTTTTTTCTGTGAAGAATTGTAAAAACGAACAATATACAACAATTAAAGAAAATAATTTATCTAAATTAAATGAAATACTGTAATGTAAGAAGGAAAAGGTACATTTTGCAAACAAAAGTAAATCTTGAAATTGAAATGAAGTAGAGTATATCTCATTAATTACTTTTTCTCGAAACAGATGTCATAAGCTTTCAAATTATCCCGCAACCGCTTCTATGAATGGAATGAGTCTTCACATTCAGAATAACGTTAGGGGGTGACCTCATGCCCCCGACATTGTGAGGATTAAGGACACAATATATTTAGATGATTGGTACACTTGCCAATTTTTCTGATGACCCCACAACCACCTCAGTAGGTGGGGGCTACGAAATCAGTACCAAATATTACGCTGATAACTCTTTATGTATGTATAGAGGTGATAAGATTGTCGGAAAGTAACTTTTCCTGAATAATTGGGAAATATTGGATAATGATTTAGATGATTATTTGGGATACACGATGGTATCCTACCACGATACGTTCAGGTCAAAAAATCATACTTCTCACAGAATTCGAAAATTCAACTCAAAAGCAAAACTGTTCCCGTCGCAACTATGGTAATTAAGATTGGCTAAACTGTCCCCTAAAAACTCATGAACAATCGCATACGCCCTCATTCAAGCAAATTATAATATAACTAATAAAATGTGGCGTCGCGGACGCTGTAATCTATTTTAAAAATAGTTTCATGTGTTGAACATTTCCTTTATACTTAATTTCTTTCATGTCCAGTTTTGTTCAGATATGTTTTCAGTATCAGGTATTAAACTTACAAATGAATCATAGAAACTGATTATGTTATAATCCTGATAAAAAGTTCTCAACACCGAATGGCCTTGTATGTTAACTCCATACGGGATATAAACTGGTCGTATTGTAATTTCAAAATTATAAAAGCCGTAACAAATACTTGCAGGTTTTGATGATGCTAATAATTAAATTTTAGTACAGCTACATTTTTACGCTTTTTTTCTAAAAAAAATGCACATAGAACATTTGCATTAGTACAAATCTGATTTTAGATCATTCCCAATTAGTTCCTAAAATTCTATCACAACGTCTTTTACAACTACATTTGATTCTTCCCCGGATTTGCTTAATACTTCCATATTTTTCTACCCTCATTTTTGAAGAGATGAAAACTTCACAAACTTGGTCTAATTTTGATTCATTTCTACTTCTAAAATTGCTCTAGTAAGTGTTTTGTATGTGAATCTAACGATGCATGCGCATATAACATTAAAAGGCAACTGTTTTGTATGTTTGTGTGAATAAGGTGTTAGTTAAGTTTAATAAGATTAAGTTGTGGATCACATTCATTTGAAAGTCTATATTTGCACACTTACATAAAACGTAAAAGTGTGAAGTCGAACAAAAGAACGTTTATTAGTTCTCCAGCATTACTCACAGTTTTGTTTTCTCCGTATTCACTTGAAGTTCAAGTTAATTTTCGAGGCAATACTGATTGTGAATTTTCGCAAATTTATTTTAAAAATACTATAATTCTAATCTAAATTAAAATCAATCTGCAGCGCAATTTACTTGGTAATTCAATTGTTCACTTAAAGATGCCAACATCAGTGTTGCCAACGTCGTTAAAGAAAATTATGGTGTATTGAGGAAATATGCCTTGGGGTACTTGTGTTGAATCGATACCACCTACGAGTACATAGATCGATTTAGGAGACGTTGGTTTAATTCTTGGCATTATCACTAAGATTAGAGCGGAAGCACGTTTTTGGAACTTCCTTTGAATCTTCTGGCCGGATTCGAAAGCAAATGATCCGTTCCCCCATCAGGAGACAGGGACACGTCTAATGACACCTCATACGTTTCGATTGGTGCATGGGAAATAGTCTAGCCGCGAGTGACGAAACCACTCATACGCATAAATGCACATCCGCACACTCGGAGTTTTACTCAAATACTATAAAGGGATAGATTCCAGTTCCAATATTTCAAGTTCCTGCAATTGCAATATAATATTTGAAAGAACTATTTTTTAACCTAATTAAAATGAACCATTAGGAATCGACTGATGGCCTATAGTAGCAAAAATGCTGCTGTAGAGTATGTGGATGTGGTGTTGTGGAGAAGCAAGAATTGCCTGTTCTGAAGCTCCACACGTGAAAACAGAGGCATGATGTCGTAAACATTATGTAGGAAACTATAATCGTTACATGAAATATGAGAAATCGTGGATTAACATAATCAAATTTTGTCAATTGTTCGGTCAAAGTGAAAGCTGTTTAATTGTTTTTTGTATTTTAAAATCCGCCTGGGTTTCTAGCGAAACCATTAATATCTCGCTGTAAGATGCTGTAATGTAGTTTTCCGTCAATTAATGTGAATATTCGAAATTAGTGATGAGGTTAATTTTCCGAATCTATTTCCCACCTTCCATGTGGCTCATTTGTATTTTCTGCCTTTTATTGTTCACGTTAGTACGTCAGGAATATCGTCGAGGAAAGGTAGAGCTTGAACCTATTACCTACAGCCACAAAGTGCGACGTTCATGTGCGCTTATTTTGGAAACTTAAAGGTCTTGGGTTTGATGTTGAGTTTTGATAAGGTTTTCTTTATGAAACTTTTCTCTTCAAGTTTCGTTTTTTATCTATTTCTGCAGAATAATTGGAATGTTTAATAGTCACTTCCTTATTGGTTAGTAAAATTGAGTTGATTGTGACTAGATAATGGGAAGCCACTTTAAGTGTCGTTTTCAGGAGGATGAGAGTTCAAAAAATTCGTTAAATTGGGTGATCAACATAAAAAACATATTTTTTGCATTAAAAGACCCTGTACACACTACTGTATTGTACTGCAATACTTCGCCAGAGGCTTCCCAACCTCTACCAGAAACGAACAAGATAAATCTCTCAAATTCGGTAGTTGAATTGCTTACTAATGTCTAGACTTAGTCTCTTCAAATATCGTTATATTACGTATTTGAAATAAGTTTTACGTTGGTTTAGTATAGGAATCGAAGTATTGTGCTCCGAGTCATCGGTAAGTTAAGACGAAAAGACTTGGCGGTCCAGACAGCACAATACAGATCAGTCCGAAGTAAAAAAGCGGGTGTGGCGAAATGGAAAGGGGACGCGGAAAGAAGCTGCGCTGGCCGAAGGGAGGCCTCGACGGAGCGGCTACTTACGCCGGGCAACGAGCCGAGTCCAGCGGAGAAGAAAACTACTCTCTACAGCCGGCGGGGGGATGCGGTAGCTGCAGTCGAGCGGGTGACGCGGATGTTAGGTGCCTGCACGCGTCGTAAATGGTCGGTGTCAGCGCAAAACGTCGGCTCTTTCTTGTTTCGAGTGTTTCGAGGAATTTTCAGTTAGAGGCGGCGTGGAGGTTCAGAAACTTTTAAAGGGTGGTATTTAGAAATGAATTAAAATGACTTATTTGTTTAATGACCCGCATCTTTATGATACACGGTGTTATAAATTAGCTGAGTCAAATTCAACCTCTGCTACGCACTGTATGGAAAATAATTCTAGCGTCCGGCTGCTCTGGTCGGTATTTTCTTTAGCTTCTCCGATAAAAAAAAATACACGAATGCTAGAACAGTACCTTAACAAATAGGTCGCGGCAATGAGCGATCTTTCCTTTCTCATCCATGACCTCTCCCCTTACACACACACACACTTACATGTACTACACTCCAACTCGTGTCGAAAGAGCAGGCGGGAGCTTGGAACTTGATTCGTCTGGGGTGGTGGGCGGTGCCTTGCTGAAGGAGATATGTGGAGGAGGGAAACCCTCCAAGATAACGTCTAAGTCGGTGCTGGATTTCACCGTTTAGGGAAGGAAGGGCTTATTTATCTCTCAGTATATTATAGGCACTACATTTACGGAACTAATAACCTACGTAGTTAACGTGACCGTAACAATAAATATTCACGCCTTAGTCTTTTTGGATGCAGCGTTTTTTTTAACAATGAGGGTACATAAAATATTTAAAAAAACTTTACCGGTTTCCTCTCTGGGAAACCGGTCTCCTCTTATGTTAGATTTTAGATACCATTATCGCCACACCCTTTTTTATAATTTTGGATATTGTAACCGTTATTTACAAGGTTGCAAATAATCAGAATGGTGTTAGTGGATATTATCTTCACTGAACTTCGTGAGATGTAGAGTATTCATTTCTATAATAATTGAATGTTATAGCAAAAACGTACTATAACAAAATTATTTTATAAATTAACCAGATATTTTTCTACTAGTCAATTACAACTTTCGTTGAAGAGAAAAAAAGATTACAGAAATTTCCAAATTATGTTACAACTAATAATATTTGTAACATTTGAATACTAGCTTTCCATTTACAAAATAACTTTACTTCATTTGAAAAATTAGAGCTAATTGCAATTTACATTTTTCGTCTAGAAATTTATCTACAAAGAAGGAAAATACTTATGCAACCTGTTTCAGCAGCGACATTATAAAACATACAAGTGAATAACACAGCAGGTTCTCAGGCAACGTGACGTAACACAAGCAGCTTTAAACAGTGATTTATACATGTATGTTTGTCTTCAACCTGCCACCCTATTCCTTATATAGAAACTGAACCCTTGAAATTTAGGAAAGAAAACAATTAAAAAGAAATGCTATATAACGATCTGTACGACCAATATACAAGTTGGGGAACGGAATACACAGAACTTTAGACTCCCTCATGTTAGTAAGGAGCCAAATTTTAAAAGTATACTTACTTTAACATGTCAAGTGAATTATAATGCAGAGCCATGAAGAATACTGCACATAATTGTAGAAGGAAGTAATAAAAATAAGATATAACTTCCCAATCCAAAACAAAGTTGAAATTTTCCTCTTAAAATGTACTTTAGAAATATATTTTTAATCTGCGCCCTTAATGATACACAATCTAGATTTACTTACAAAAGTGCATCTTCTATTTAATTCAATTTTCTGTAGTTGATTCTTAAAAAGGCATTTGCCTCCACAATTTGGAAGTTGGTATTAGTGACTCAATAATTACAATACTAACTTAATAATTGTGTTGTAGAGCTATGGAAAATGGGTTCTAATGGGACCATTATTTTGACCATGGCACCTTTTGTAATCCGACTTGTTTTAATGCCTTTTAAATGAATTAAGTTTAATTTTCATATCCCTGTCATCTGGTCGTGATCTTATCGTATCAGCATCTTATTGTTTATAATAGGAGTATGTATCCACATGTCTTAAACCCAAAATCCATTACATTAGAAAGATGCCCAATGATGTTTGGGCTCTGTACGTCTACGGGGAAACGACACAGCACAAACGACTCTTTCCTCAGCCCCTGGTCTCATCGTGATGTCGTGGGGTCTCGTCGGAATTCCTCGGCGTTGATATACGATAATGATTTGATGCAGACGACGACCTAATCATAATATGAGGAGTAATAGGCATGAAGTGGTTGGCAAAATGAAAGGGAAAAACATTACTGAGGAAACAGACCGCGAACGGTTTAAAAGGCGCGCATAAATAACCACACGCTCTTGGTCCAGCACATATTTCACATTGAGTGATCAGAATTGAGTCCTGGAACGCAGAAGTAGAAAACAAGACCGTTTGCCCCTGGTGTACGGGTTGCCAACCTCACGACGTCCTAAGTAACCTACGAGAACAGCTTTAACGGTACCGAACGTACAACTATTAACGGTAACATTCGTGACCTTCGAGTCCAACAGCAGCAGCTCCCGTGAGCGGGCGGTGCGTCTGAAAGCAATGCCACAAAGGCGGCATTTGGGGAGCGCCGAGCGACGGCTCGCCGAATCCCGTGAAACGACTTTGATTTACTGGCTCTTTGCCGAGCGCCAATCTTTCGCTGCTCACCCTATCGGGAAAGTGTCAGTCTTTGGTGGCACCTCGAAAGAGCAACTCGGGTAGCCGGGATTCTGAGAGCGGTTGCTCGGTTCGCGCCGAATGCCGCATTAGCTGCGTCGCTTTAAGGTAGCGCGGTAGGACTCCAGCGCGGGTATGTGTGTGTGCGAGTGAGTGTGTGTGTGTGTGAGTGTGTGTGTGAGTGTGTCTGTGAGTATGTGTGTGAGTATGTGAGTGTGTATGAGAGTGTGTATGAGAGTGTGTGTGAGTGAGTGAGTGTGCGTGAGTGCGCGCGTGGGGAGGGGGGTCGGTTTAGGGTAAGAAGAACCAAGCTAGATATTGTCCACCCTCGAAAAGAAAATAGTTATTTATCCACCAAGGGCGTTATAAGGGTTCTAATGATCGAGCGGCTGCAAAATACTGGAGGTCCTTTGGCCAGAGATACATGATTTTATTTTTTACCTAATTTTAAGTTCGCTGAATGTCAGGTGCTGATGGCGCAAGAACAAGAAGATATTAGAACTGAAAGACTAGACTAGAAAGATAAAAGAAAAATATGAGAAATGGGAACTAAAAAACAGTATACAGGACTCTAGGCAGTACACATGACGTATTGACTATGGAAACTGGAGAAATAATAACAACAGAGGACATAAAGAACTTGGTAACAACAATAGGGAAACAGGGTTTTTATAGAAAGGAATGTGAAACCCGACTCATTAAAAGAAGAAAAATTTAGGAGTTATGAATGCAGTTATCTGGGATCCAAATATAAGAAAGAAAACGAAAATTAGAATATATAAATGTATGATTGAAAGTGTTGCATTGTATGGAGCAGAAATATGGCAGATCTCAGAGCAACAGAAAAGAAAATTGAGAGCTTTGGAAATGGATTTCCTCAGAAGAGCTGCAGCAATATCTAGAAGGGAAAGAATTAGGAATGAACAGGTTAACTAAATAATGAATATGGAACATGAATATGCGTTATAGAGGAAATTGAAAAGAAACAATTAACTTGATTTGGATATGTACAGCGAATGGACGAGAGAAGACTCCCCAGAAGATCTTTAGAATGGCAACCAAGTGAAAGGAGAAAACGAGGCAGGCCAAGACGAGGATGGAACGACCAGATCAGAAAGATAATCGAGAAGTGGAAATTACCTCCTGGAAGAACAAGGAAGACTGGAGAAGAAGATTAGGCGCCGGAAGACCGAAGTAGCGGTTAAGAAAACGGCAAGAAGAAGAAGACCTAATTTTAATTCTTCATATTTACGTATTTACTAATTAACTAGTTGTTAACTTGACTCGGTTTGCTATTTCATATTTCTCTCACGTAATTCCTTTTCAAAATTCCTTCCGAAAGGAACATGTAGCAACATTCAACTGTTTTCATATTTCCCTCGTGACCACAAGCCTCTCAATCCAGGTAAGTTATGCAGAGAATATCGAGCACAGTATCGAAGGCAATAACAAGTAATAAAGTATCAGTAAAAATAAAAATTGTTTCCAGGTGAAAGTCAAACGTTGCACGAACTAAGCTCCCCGCCATTAAGACAATGGTGGATTCAGAAAGAATTGTTTTGGGAGACGAAGAATTTCTGCAGTTCAGGGAGGAAAAGTATTGGAATCACCTCAGTAACATCTTAAATTTTCGGTCGTAAAATTAGTGTTTAAGGATATTTTGAGCTATAACTGTGCTCACACCTCATAATTTCAAACATGGGTAAGTTTGGTGTAGGTAGAGAGGAGATGCATGCAATTTTGTACCAGAAAATCAGGATGGATGTATGAATGGATGAACGAATGTGTCACACATAACTCTTATCAGGTTAGAATCTTTTTTACTGAAACTTGTTAAATATACCAGCAATAAGGTCTAGATGTGTCGCTCCGTATATTATCAAGATATTTTAACTTTTGGGGTACTTTACATGAATATTTGCAACATTTTTTAAAAAATGGATGAATTTTTTTCTGGAAATGTTTTGCTTGATTAGAAGAAATTGTATTAATATGTATACTACCTAACACACTAAGGATTATTAAGTTATTAAAAGGAGATTGTGCTTTCCATTCAAACAAATTTTGTGATTTTTACTTTAAATAAAAAGAAGTGAGCCTCACATGCCTTACCGCTTGTAATTATTAACTAGTTTTCTAGCACAAGCATTAAATTTTAATAAAATAATAAAGTTAAATGAAAGAACGCTTCTCTGCCTTCATTTGTCCATTACTTCATTGAATTGTAATCAATCTATTGAAAGGCCGCCCTGGATAGCCGAGGTCGCTAAAAATAGGACGAATTCCTAATAGATAATGGGAATACTGCTTTGGTTGATGAGATCTATATAATCATTTTTGATAAATTCAGTAAAAGTACTAAAAATACTGGCTGGGGATGGATGGCATACACCCTCCTCGTATCCACCACTTTAAGGAAAATATAAACATAAATGAGAAGCATCGGAAGAGAGAATTCGATCTATCTTCGCCGGTTTAATTTTTTGTAAGTAAATTCAGTTCGTTGCCAATCATCACTATGCATGAGTTTTTCAAGTGACGTAGTATTATACTTCAATTTTCATTTACGAGAACATTGCATAATTCAATAGATTAATGTTTATAGTGTTTAATGCCTTAACTATGGATATCTATATTTCGAGATTACCAATTCGAAAAATTCCCAAGTTGGTGATCAATCTCTTCCTAAAACACGCTAAGAAAAGATAGCAGTTTTGTACCAGTTGTAAGAAGTTATCGTCGCAAGAAGTTGCGCTCCAAGCCTGGATCAAAAAGGTTTAAAACGAAAAATGTGAAATTTTGCAATTATATTGCAAACTAATTGACAGGGACGAATGCAATCCGCACCACAATTAATAGTGCTACAAACGTCATATACGACACACTTTCCATCGCGTATATCTCAGAAAGGGTGCATTGTAGGTCCTTGAAACTTGGTTTTCGAGACCCTAAAGAGGTCCTAGTTACATTTATTAATCCACAAATTGCGACCTATTTGTATTTGCCATTACATTTTTTAGATATTTTAGATTGCCTTACAACATTTTACATTGCCTGCGAAGCACCGTAAATGAACTACTACTAGATGGCGTGTTACCTATTCCCGAAAACTCTATCAAAAATGTGCAAATCAAAACATAAAAAATACTAGATTTGTTCAAAATAATTATGTACACTAAGTATGGACGATTGCAAGATATGTTTCTGCTTAAAATCCGAATTTGTTCCACTGCTCCAATGATAAGTCGCATTTCGCATCGTGTTGTACTCATAAAGGAGACTGTTCGTAATGTCGTGTTTTAGACAGTATAGAATTACGTTGCTTATGATAAATTCAGACAGGACACAAGGGCCGTTTGATCCCGATTACTACAAATATATAGAGTGTGGTTTTTGATGTACGTACGATGTATCATAAATTTTCTCAAGTCCACGCACAACACCTACTCTGTATGACGTAAGGTACTGTTCAGAGTCGCAGCTGTTCGAAGTTACCTAAGTTATTTTCACTTTTAAAACAATGACTTACACAGTGTATAATGTTCGTGTGTGTGTCACACCAGTCTTTATTTATTTACCTTTTAACACGCATGTTTGTCCCACCGTGAGACTAATATAGACACAGAGACTCGCAACTTGTCCGGTGCATCCCAGTCTCGTCACTTGTCGGTGATTTCGAAGATCAATGAAGAATGTGACACATGAAGAATGTGATATGTGAGGAATGGAAGAATCAATATATCGCTCGGCTCTTAGAATGAAAGTGTGGACAGGATGGGACACGCTAGTTCCGTGGCCCGATGTTTCAGGAACTGTTCCAGCACGCGCTTGAAAGTAATCGGAAGCAAACCGCGAAAACGGCCGATCAGGCGCTGCTGTAGTAGGGGGGCGGCGCCTTCCAGGGGCCGAGGTCGTTCCGGGTCGCCGTTCCATAGACGGTAAAACCACGCGTGCGGTGGGGGCGGGGGCGGTGGCGCACGCGTGCCGTCGCGTGCGCGGGCGTCCTGCTCTACATGCGTCGGCGCGCCGCGCGGGAAAGCGAACTCTCGTTGGTCGCGTGCGAGGACGCGCGTGGGCGGGCCCATACCGGCTGCGCGGCGCGGCGACCCTTCCCGCCCACGTCCATTCAATGCCCGCGGAGCTAATGGCCGCCGCGGGTTTGGGAGAAAAAAAGGGATTTTTAAGTAGGATAAAAAAATATTTGGTTTAAAAAAGGATATTAAAGAGAGTAATTTATTCACCTTTAGATCATCTCTACATACACACACTGGCGTAAGTGGCTCAGGGCATCTATTGATGTCATTGCAGTGCCTTGACCAGGAGGTCCAAGGGTTCCACTCCCGACGATGGGAGGATTTTCGACAAAGGCTAGGTCGACTCCAGCCGCTAGAGGAGAATTCTCGCGGCCGACTGCTCTGATCCGCATAGTTTTCCATCATTTCTCTGATCAACATCAGATAATTCCGGATCAGTTCCCAGATGGGCCATGGACTACGCGCGATATTTCCATTCCCTACCTAGCCCTATCCTCACCCCTTAATTACACACTGCACACTAACACGCACTACACGACCATACACGTCGAGAGAGTAGTCATAAGCTTAGAGCTTGTCCCGGTGGTGGGAGAGGATCCCTGGTCGAGGAAAAGCCACAAGCTGACGGTTAGGTCGCCGCCGGATCTCGCCATTCAGCGGGCTAAGATCACCGCGACATCACGCAATAAAAACATGTTCCACACTTACTGGACTAATGACCTCAACAGTTTACGGGAATCAATCAATCTCTATAAACAATTCGCTAAGAAAATGTCACGGTGTTGCACTATCCATAAGAAATCATCGACACATAAACTCATACGTCTTCTGCTGCTAGGTTTCCTCTCAGGCCTATATCAACCTGATTAATGTCTTGCAAATTAGAAGTGCTCAGATTATGGTATGATGGTAACTGATGGGGTTTATACAACACACGACACACGTTGCACTAGAACACACGTCATCGTGCATCCTCTTTGAGCAGTTTCGTGTGCACCGCTTCTGTTTCGCGGTTTAAGTTGTTTTTTTTAATGACACTTATCAGGGTGTTTTTGTTTGTTTTTAGCGCACGCATACTCCGTAGCGCAGGATGTCGGAAACGGTCCCAGTCGAGTTCCAAGACGAAGCTATTTTCACTTTTAAAACAATAATTTAATAAATGTGGAATTTACTCCCGGGTCGAACAGTCGATTACATTTCAAGTAAGCCGACTTCGCAGGCGTAGAGTCGTGAGACTTCGTCCAGGTGCGCGGGACAGACCAGCCGAGGGTTACTTGCTCGAGTTCCGTGAATCATAAGTTTTCACTAGGTTTCATCGTGGTTGAATTCTCAACCCACCACGTATCCCGTTTGATCATCTATCATCATCAGTCTCACCTCGTGAACACCATTCCACCTTCAATGCAATGGAGGTTCACCTCAAGGAAATCAATCCCTGTGGTGTCTTGTCCGTGAAAGGGGAGGACTTGCAAGTGTTAGCCTCCTGCCTGATGAATAATTCTTTAATTACATATCACAATGTTTCAAATAGAGTTGGGTCTTCGTCATCAGGCAATTTTGTAGCTTCTTTTTGGCACGCTTTTCTTTCGAATATTCAGCGTGCAACTATGGACAAAATATCTATTTTAGGAACCATCTGTTTATATGTTACATATGGTATGAAGTTAGTACAAAAGATATCACCAAATGACTGTCATTTTTCAAGAAAATATATGAAGTTGAATGATGTTTTGTTGTTCAGTCCGTGAAGGTGAAGACGTAATGTCAATTTCACCAACACTCGTCAAATCTGTCTTGGCGATCCAAAAATATTTTTACTTTTTTTTTAAGTTGGTATGTATATTCATGGTCAGCAACATTGAAAAACAGACATTTTAACTCTCAAGTTATACAAAACATATTTTAATTGGTAAATGAACCAATTATTATTACTAGTACTACCACAGTAGTTTTGTAGAAGTAGTAGCAGCACCAGTAACATTATATTAATATTGACACTGCTCCAGGCAGTCGATAAATCCTGAAGACTTCAGACTCCCACTTCATATTTGATTTTACTGAATTGCTAACAAAATAGTAACCAAAACCCCCTGGCTCTATCTCAACCACAACTAGCTTAAGAAGAGCTCAAACAAATATGCACATAGTAAGAGATACGTTTTTGTCTAAAAGTAAAATAAGAGGCTATTTCAGCATTTGGTCAATGAATCAAGGGAAACTGGACAAAACACTGGAATGAGATGGAGACATTGGAACCCTTCCCATGCCCCTGTCATGATCATTGTTAAAATGTGTCATGATCTGAGCAGCAAGAAACTTAATTTAAAGGGCTGTCTTTATGTGAAGATAGCTCCAGACTGGTGTGTTGTATACAAACGATTACATTTTATTAAATGTTGAGATGAATCATTTTTAAAGTTTCACCCTTTATTGGAATTTTTACAGTTTGCAAATGAATAGAGTAATTAGTAATGCTGATTATCATAGTAAGTAATAGGTATTTATGAAATAAAACTTAAATATACGTATATTTCAGTTCATTCATTGACAATACATTAGGCATAACACAATGTAACAAATTTTCAGAACGGTTCTGTTTCTGGTTAAAAAATATTGATTTCTGTTTAATTGAATAGTAGATATGTAGAAAATAGTAGTTAAACCCCTAAAACTTTGCTTGGCTGTCTCAGTGATATTTACATTTCTGTAAACATTTGCATTATTTTCTATTCTTTTTGTTATGCACGAGCGCAAGTTGCTCATATTTTGTTTTACTTGAATTTTGTTGCTTGATGAGATTGTATTTTATTTTTTAAATAAATGTGCTTGTCTAATCTTCACATTTAAAACAATTTACTGTGAATAAGCTCTCTACACGCTCTTTTGGTAACAATATTTTAATAGAATTTTTTAATAGAATTTTTAATAGAAAAGCTTTATTTGAATACAAGTTACTGTCTGTTTCATAAGTATAATAATACTAAAGCATACTGTCATAAATGATATTGGCCTAAACATACTGAGTTTACTGTGGGAAATCACAACATCACAGTATTAAATGGGTGCCACTTGTAGAACCTCAAAAGAAACTAATGACACCTTTGCATATAAAAATGGAACTGATGTTGCAAATTTGTGGCAGCGTTGAACAAGGGATCTGTAGCATCCAAGCATCTACAACATCTGTTCCTGACACTTTCTGAAGCAAAAGTAAAAGCTGGCATTGTCATTGGATTTCAAACCAAGAGAGTTATTGACTACCAAGAGTTTCCCAAGATTCTTAGAGAAAAGGAGAATCAGGTATGGATCAGTTTCATTAAAGTAGTTAAAGGTTTCCTTGGAAATCATACAGCTGAGAACTATATTGAATTGGTTGAGACCCTACTTGGAAAGTACTGCAAAATGAGCTGCAGAATATCTCTCAAAATACACATCTTTGATGTCCTCCTTGATAGTTTCAAAGAGAACATGGATGATTATTCCAAGGAGCAAGGAGAGCACTATCACAAGAATATGCAACATTTTGAGAGACACTACCGGTGAACTTACCATGAATACATGATGGGGACTATATGTGGAGACTTATTCATGAAAGTGATATGACATACTCTCACAAATCTTGCAAAACTACACATTTCTAGCTCCCTTGTCATCAATTTCTAGAATTTTGGTGAAAATGTACTATTGATATGAAACATAAGTTCCTCTTTTTTTATTTAAATAAAGATAAACCCCCAAATTTGTACATTTTCTTAATGACAATATGCAAATTTTAACTTTCCATTCTCCTAATTATCATTCATTTGTTCATTCGAAAACAACCCTTCTTTTACCTCACCAAAAGGCATTGTGAATTCTGCATGAACCCAGTTTGAATCCACAATACTGAAATGTAGACATGGCTTACATATGAATGAATAAGGAGATCATTTTTATTCATAATAACATAAATGAATTCTTCTAAAATGTCTACAATTCTATTAATAAAGATGAAACTTCCAAACAAAGATAGATTACATACTGAACAGAAATAGTGATTTTGGTTATTATAGACCTTGGATGTTATAAAATAAAAATTTTCCAAGCAAATACTTACATGTAGAATCAAATGACATTAACTCTGAAAATAACAAGCATGCTTTCTGTTTTTGTGAAATAGTTATTAATGCCATCAGGCCACATAGACAATAAACATACATGATTGGATTATATAGGCTTCCATGGTTGGAATTTGTTTTGGCTAAGCTATTTGGGACAAGCCAAGTCTCTGTCATGGTGGCTGACATTTTGGCCAACATGATGTGGCCTTCCTCAGTGTGTGCTACCTTGCCTCAGAGCAGTATGCTGTGAAGAAAGCCACAATATGTTGGATAAAATGTTAGCCACCACGACAGAGGTGCAGTTCATCCCAGATACATTAGACAATATACATGAATGGAGTTTGTAAACCGAGGCAATAGCTGAGCTTTGTAATCAACCAAGTCTGTTACTTATGTTATAGGCCATGAGCTGTTCAGTACTTTTTGTAATACCACCTTCTTATAAGAATAACTCATATGAACCAAAAGAGAGCACGAAAGGAATAAGAAATACTATTTCTTGTAATAAGTGTATTCATTACATCTTTAAAACTCATTCCTTTCAATAGTTCTTAAAGGATGGTCTGTTCACTACTTTTCTTGAAAAATGATGGTATTACAAAAAGTATTAAATGACACATGGCTGATAACACAAATAACAACTTGGTTGGTTATAAACCTTGGCATTAACCTCAGTTTACAAATTTCAACTGCATCTGTTATTTGGTGATTATCAGCCTAATGACATTACTATCTATATCAACTTTGGGCTGTTAAGAGTTCCACTACTTATAGTGGCATGAAGTTGTTATCATAATAGTACAGTATTATGAAAAAATTTTAAATGAAACGATTGTTATTTTTCAGTTTCATCCCAGGTTGTGTATGAGGGGGTGCAGCAGCTCCACCAATCTGGATCTCATTTCTATTTCTACTTAGGAGGCTGCATTGTACCAAGGGGAACTCAATTACTGAGAGGCCCCATCTGCTGAAAGGATGTGTTTTCAAAGGGACATTTATTTATTTATTTATTTATTTACGTCAAAAATGAGTTAATAACTGTGTGTAATGTGCTATGAGGAAAAGTTAATTTGAAGCTACATTATGTCCAGAAGCTAAACAAGTGGCCATCTCAGCATTTGCTCAAGGATCAGGGAAATTGGACGAAAACCTGATCGAGATAGGGGTCATTGACCCAGAAGCTGAAGTACAATACTTGTTACAGGTTCTTTAGAATTATACATTCCAAATGGTATATAATACATTAAATGTCATTGTTAAAATTAATATTACTTTCCTTTTGGATGCTAGGTATAGTCTCTAATTGTAGAGGAACAGTTTAGCAGCAGAAAAGATTTTACTTGGGACTTGAACTTTTGCATTGAATTTAATTGTTTAATGTCACTTGGCAAGGTATTGTAAAATAATTTACATGTATTATTTGTGAATTTTTTGTAGTGAGCTGTTGGTACTGTCACCTGATGAATATGATATATTGAGTGTTGTAGTTACAGATAACAGCGTTTGCTGAAAATATATTCCTGCCCTTAAGTAAGTCATTTTTGACAAAAAACTCTGATTCATATATCAAGTAAAAAGGTTATAGTGAAATACTTAGATTAATTAAGAGAGGCTTACAAGAATCAGGTGGGTGGGATTGGCTTATTATTCATACAATTCTTTTTTGTAATCTAAAAGTCTGTAAGCTATAAGATTTATTTCCCCAGAATATTATGACATATCTCAGGCAGGAATGAACATTTACGAAATATACACAATGAGCAGTGTGGAGGCTGACTGAATTTGAAAAAATTCTGAAAGCATAGCATAAAATACTTAATTTAGTGTTCAATTCATTTGAATGGACGTTCCATTTAAGGTTTGAGTGAATTGAAAGACCTAAAAATGTTACTTTATCATCAGTGAATGGCACGTTGTTCATTTTCACTGAAGTGCCGAGCTGTTTATTTGAAATTGGGCATTCTTGGACATTTTCTCTAACCACTGTCCCAGTCATACACCACCAGAAGTTATGGAGCCAAATAGTAATATGTAATCAACTAGAATGTTTGACTAAATGTCATATTTTAAAAGGCCAATAAATGAAAAGTTGAAGAGAACATGGAAGCAGTATTTTCAATATCCAAGGAATGTGTCCTGAATATTTCTGATTTTAGTAGAGATCCTACAGCTGAAGAAATGTACATACCCTTATATATCTCATTTAAGAATACACTTATGTGCAAACTTGAAAGCTGCTGTACAGTCAATTAATATTTTATCAAGTTAATTGGTTCATAGGTGAAATTTTGAGCGCAATGTCAACATTCATCAGCTTTAACACAAACAAATTACTAGGGTTCAGTTATGTAAAGACCAAATTAAGTCATCTGCTTTAATTATATGCATAGCAACTGATCTTTTTTTTCAATTTGTAGACTGTACGAATTCACTTATCAATTTTTTTGCAATAAATTATTTTATACAGCAATCACTATCCTACTAGCTCCTTGAATTGAATAAAAAATTGCATTCTATTTTGATTTCTGAATACACAACAAATCATTTGGTTTTCACACAATATTTTTAGTATTGTTTAAAACTTTTTGGCTGAAGAATATAAGTAACAAAAATTTAGTGTTTTAAGAAATTTCCTTTTACTTTATAGTTTACTTGATGTAAAATACATTGATAAAAAAGATGAATGAAAGCAAATTTGTATTCTATACCAGGCACAGATCTGAAGGGAGAAAAAAGAGGGAAATTTCCCTTCCCAAAATTTTTCAATAACTAATATTAATTTTCAATAACTATTCAATAACTTCTCACAAAACTTTCAAACCAAAATATTTTTGTATAAAAATTAAAACAAATAAAATTGTATTACAACATAAGCTGAGTGTAGCCTACATCATTTTACATAATCTGACATTAACTTCATTTTACATAATATGACACATTCGACCAAAACACGTTGAATAAAAATATTTCCTCTCCCAAAATTCGCCTCTGTATCCACGCCTGACTATATACAGCTTCCACGTTTTCTTGCCACTTAATATACAATGTCAGGGTTTTAAAGAAGTCTTGTTATTGACATAATTTTTCCATGTTTCAAAAAAGTTTTTTGAGTACATGGTTTATGAAACAACATTTTAAGGTAACCAAGAAAACAAAAATTAAGTGTATTGACTTGCCTCCCATTACATAAATCAGAACATTTTCTCTTAGTTTTCCTCTTATTTCTTTTATATTTATTTAGGTCCTGAAAGAACAAATGCAATATACATTGGATAATTGGACTAACCATCTCCTTGAGATGTGGTACCTCATCTCAATATTTTATCTACTACACACCCCAGAAAAGTTCCACATGCCACAGTACCTGGGGTGAAGTCAAGCACAAAAGTTAAACATCACTAAAACAACAGTCAACGCATCACATTTCATAATTTATACATGGATTCTTTGAATCTAAACCAAAAAATTGCCTGGTCTGCCAGTCTGGTAGAGAGACGTTTTAGCATTTGGGATCCCAAACATTGCAAAATACAATTATTTTTGTGATGTAATTATATCTGATTCTTTCTATGTAAATTGTAAAAATTACAATTATCTAAATGAACTTGTTCTACCAACCATTTACAGGCACCTTGTAAGTCTCGGATTGTTGCTCAGGGCAACATTGATGTCACTGCAGTGCTTCTGACTGAAAGGGTTCCAGTCCCTATGGTGCCAGGTTTTTCGAAACAAGCTATAGGAGCTGTCTGGAGGAGAAATGTAGTGCTTGACTGCTCTGATTTGTTCATTCCTGTTTTTTCCCTGATCTGCACCAGATGAATGCTGGAGCATTACCCTAGCAAATGGGCCAAGGAGTGTGTCCGGTCTTTCCTTCCTTTTCCTAGTCCTATTCTTCCTTACTCACACACTTACTCAAACCCTTACTCACACACACTTACATTGACATCTTCTACACTACCACACTTGTTGGGAGACCAGCCGGGAGCTTAGAGCTTGTCCCAGCCCGGGCAGTGCCCTGCTGGTAGGAGATAGCTGGGGGAGGGGGGGGGGGGAATTCCCTCAAGCCGAAGTAGGTCATCACCGGATCTTGCCATTGAGCAGGGGAAGATCACAGCCACCTACTGTGATAAAAGCAAGCACTACACTTATGAGACTAATGACCTTAATGGTTGATGCACCCAGAATCACTAATAAATCAATCAATATATGGCAGATCAATGGCAAATTTCAATATGAGCCCAACAAGGGAAGAGAATGGTACAGGGTTCTCATTCCACTTCAAACTATGTGATCAACTGGGGTGCCAAGAAAGATGACGTGGAGAACAAAGGGGTTGTTCATAAATTAAGTAACACTAAAGAAGTGTGGAGGAAGTTTAAGGCACCATTACACTGTGTTACATACGGAGTAGGGAGGTCATGGTTCAATGTTATATAATGCTGATATTTTGCAACATTTGCTGAAATAATTCCTTTTATTCACTATTACACTAGAACATTAAAATATTAAGAAATTAAATTAAAAAATATAATAAAATAATTATGAGCATAAATTGTTACAATAAATAGAAATATTTTTTAGTCATTGATATGTTGATTGAAGCTGCTTCGATTACAAAGAAAATAATCAAAACTGTCCTATAGAATATTCTAAAACCCAATAAACTCTCACCCATTTGTCACCCATGACAGCATGTGCACAGCTTGTTAGAAAATTTCCTGCGTACTTCATTCAAACATTTTTTTAATCTTATTGTCAGATGCAGCACGCATTGCTAACTAATTCTCATTTTCATCAATTTTCATTTAATTATCATAAATTTTTACATGTAACACAAATAAAAATTAAAACAACTTTTTGTCATGGCTTTTTAATTTTATTCGTACTATTGTAAATGGGGGGGGGGGGCTTGTTGCAAGCTTTATGTCATTGTTTATGGGGTTCAAGTGCACATTACAGTGAGGAGAGGGGGTATGCAAAGTATTCCAAATTTGCATAATGTAATTTAAGGATAGCCCCTAAATTCATTGGATGTTATCATGTTTTATGTTCTAGTTGAAGTGCATTAATACCTAAAAATTTACCACAACTCACAATTTTTAGACCTCTCCACACTCAAAACACATTTATTTAAAGAATAATAATTTTATTGTGCACACAAGATGACCAGAACTAGTTACATTGTAATTCTCTAACCTACTCACCTAAAATTATAGATCAGAGCAATCATTCTTCTGAATAGGAGACTAGCCCACTGCAGAGTTTATTGCATTAAAGCATTGCTAAAAATAACGTAAATCATTAAGCAATGTCATATAAATATTCAGAAAATGTAACTTCTGAATTAAATTAAAATTTTCCATGATTGCAAGCAAGTTTGGTGATCATAATTTCAAGAGCTGGAAGTAGCATCCCCCTGACTTAGGAAATTGGGTAGATCATCAATATTTTCAATCCCTTACTAATCTTTTTTGATACAAATTTACGGTAAGGTACATATTACAATAAAATAAATATTTTGTCTGTTTTTGAACTAAAAAAATACACACAGTTATATTCTTTGAAAATATCAGTTCAAAAACAAAAGTAATGGCACTGCAATGCAAAGATCATAAGAGAGCCAACATTGTAATAAATGGAGAAATAATGGAACCAGCAACCAAATTTTGTTATCTTGGAAATTTACAATACAACTGTTCAACCTACAGCTACGTATGGCTCTGAGACTGGGTAATGAAAGAGACAAACAAAAAATACAAGCAGCACATATGAGATTTCTGAGACTCCTTGGAGGAGTTACAAGAAGGGATTGACTGAGAAACAAAGACATTAGAAAGAAACTAAAAACTGGTAGAGAAAACTTGGTAGACTAGGAAGACTTGGTAGAGAAAATAGAAAACTCTCAAAGAAAATCACAAGATCACCTTAAAAGAATGACCAATAACAGATGGCCAAAACTAATATGGAAATATAAACCTGCAGGGAACAGATATTAGAAGACCATGAAAGAAGTGGAACAGTAAGAACACCTGAAACACTGACTACCAGGAATACTGCATAAATAACGGGAAAGGTTGTTAAATCTAAACCCCAACAGTTCATGATAATGATGATAAATACAATAAACAGTACTAAACATTCATAGCTGAGAGCAAGATGGGTTCTGTTCAGAGAAATCATGTAACGACCAGATTAACATCAGGAGAATAATTATCATTAGGAGCAGAGTGCAGAATGAAGAAGACGGATATATCTTGTCTTTCTTGATTTTCAGAAGACTTAATTCGCTACATCGAAATAGTATCTGGACAGTATTAAGGAAATATAAGATACCTGAAGTTTTAATTGAACATTTAAAACAACTATACAAAGACTTTGGATGTTACCTAATGCAAGGGAAAAAATATCAGACAGAATAGAAGTAAAACGGGGAGTGAAACAGTGGCTGCGTCCTGTTACCTCTCCTATTTATTGCAGAGCTGGATGACTTGATGAAAAAAGTAACAACAAAGGAAAGAAGAGGTATTAAATAGGGTGTGACGAGAATACTGGAAAACCTAGAGTATTGGGACAAAATTCTCTCTCAAAAGTTTATGAATATGAAGTCAAAGCTTAATTATGTATATGAAGAAGCAAAGAAAAAGGGGTTCCTAATTAATTGCAATAAAACAAAATCTTTAAGAATAAGTGCAAATGTCCAAGACACGTTTCAAATTAACCAAGAAGAAGTAGATGATCACAACTTCCAATATCTGGGGAGTATAATAACTGATGATGGAGGCACAGATGAAGATGTTAAATAAAGAATCAACAAAAATTCATTTATTTTATACAAATAAACAAAATATAGAAAAATAGGAACATATCCTTAAAAACAAAACTACTCATTTGTACACTCAAATGTAAAATCTGTGCTTTTATACGAATCAGAAACTCAGAAAATAAGAGGGAAAATAACACAAAGTACAAGTGTTCATAAACCGATGTTCACAAAGAAATATGAACATTAGGTGACCACAAGTAATAACAAATGAAGAACTGCTGATAAAACATCAATAGCAAAACAAAAAACGCAGAAAATGGAACTGAAAAGGATGTACTTTAAAGAAACCCAGAAATTCAATTGAGAGAGAAGCACCATGTTGGAACCCACACAGGAGTAGAAGCTAAGGTCGGTTGAGACCACCATAGAGAAGAACGGTGGAAGGAGAGATCTGGGAGACTGGTAGGAAGTACAAACAAGTCTTTCCTATAACAGAAAACGGAATAAGATGGAGATTCTTTGCAAGGCCCTATGCTCTGAAAGGAACCAAAAGAAGAAGAAGAAACATCCTACATAGTGTAATTGGAAAGAATTGGCAATATTTGTTGATTGGAAAGAAGCAGCAGCTTCTTAGAAGGCGAGTGCATCGCCTTAGAAACTAATCTGAGAGCGCCCACAAAACCAAACATTTTTCTAAAATTACATTAATATACAGGTGGAGGAAAATGCTATGAATCACACATCATTTAAATGAATGAACACAATGTTTATTAGAATTCTGTTACAAAAATCATTAACACAAAAAGAATACAGAAAGAATACTATCCTAACAATTGTTTACAGTTTTACTTGGCATCTCATGGTTTCAGTAAGCACACACTGCACACACTGTTTCACGCTGTCCGCACTTGCTGAAAAGTTCTTCTCTGCAAGACGCCTTGCATGCCATGTATCTCCTTAGTAGAAAACCTTGAAATCCTTGCTTGTCCTCCCACATATAGATCAAATACGTTTCCTCTGATTTTAAAGACATTTTCAATTTTTGATCTTTGAGTTTGTGACTGTGATAGCAAAAACTCTCAACCTTCCAATTGGTGCTAATCCAAATTCTGTCTAGATATGGCCAGAGGCAGAATTTTGTAAATGACAAATGACAGCATTTAGCATTAATATCCAAAAATTTATTTCTTCAGAAACCATAAGATTAATATTAATTACACGAAAATATTGAAACTCAAATGGAATTGGTCTTTAATTTGAAAACAAAATTCCAGAGGATGATTTCTAAAAAAAGTAATATTATTAACAAGCTCATTTGTAAAATAAATCATGACAAAAATTAACATGAATAAACCCCTAAAAGAACATAATAATAGCCTTATTTCATTATTGTTGATGGTTTGATGAAATTAGTAAAGACGTATTTCAACCATAAATTATGTAATACTAGCATTTTGATTGATTGCATTGTACATTGATGAAAATGATGACAATTCTTAAGTACTGCAAAAATTACTCAGTTGAAAGTTCGAGATGCGAAAAAATTATTTGTGCAAAAGAGGTGCTTTCAATAAAGTAGTTGTATGTTTGAAATGTAATACCAAGTAAATAAATAAATATGATTTAAATATATTTAGTAATGTTTTGTAAACCTAACTACACAAAAAATCTCACATGATACTCCAGTTCTTCAAAGTTCTTAAATAAATAAGAGGATTGAAAGAAAAAGCTAGAAAAAGAGAAAGGGAGAGAAAGAAAGGGGGAGAAAAAGAGAAAGGGAGAGAGAATGATAAAAAAAAGGAAGAAAGAAAGAGGAAGAGAAAGAATGAGAGAGGAAGTGAAAAAAAGAAAGTGAAAGAAAGAGAAACAAAGAGAGCAAGAGAGAAAGAAAGAGAGGGGGAGAGAGGGAGAGAGAGAGAGAGAGGGAGAGAGAGGGAAAGAGAGAGGGTGTGAGCGGGGGAGAGAGGGAGAGAGAGGGAGAGAGAGAGAGGGAGAGGGAGGGAGAGGGAAGAGAAGGAAGACAAAGAAAGGAACTGTAACTGTAATTTTCAAATGAAGGATGTTTATTTTTACTTATACAGGCTACTAATATTAAAACATTCCCATTGTTTTTACTTTCACGCAGTAAAGAAAATATTTTAATTGTGCAGCGGAAGCGACAATATTTCGGCTATGAATTTCGTATAGTGAATAGAATCTCGTAATTCTCTCTAACACATTGTGAAGTCAGAACCCATTGGTTTGTGACAAAACGTCTTTCCGTTCGTCTGTGAATAATGATAGCGGCTGAACCATGGAAGAATAACTCTTGTTCCGTGGCTAGGCTGAAGGTCGGATCTTCTCCGAAATCGATATTCCCTTATTTATCTTGGCGATATCGCCGCCCCTTGAATATATCAAGGTTATTCTAGTTTTGGGAGTGAATTCTGGAAGATATATTCAAAATTTTCTAAAAACGACTCAGAATTTGGGAACAAATTTTTTATCGGATAGTGTAAACTACCATTTTCAAATGACGCAGATACAATTTCGTTCAATTATCTATTTTCGAAAATTGCAGACGTTTTATTTCTGCTGCGTCTTTCTACATTTACGACTTTTCTTCATGAAATATGTTCTTCAAAATTAAATGATTAAATGAGACGTACAATTTAAAAAAAAGTAGTTTTCGCGTAATTTTTCATGAAATAAAGGCGATTTTAAAATCAAAATTTTCCCAAAAACGTCTCCATAATTTTTCTTTAAACTGTTTGAATGGATAGTACGAAGTAAGCACATAAAAAGGGCAAAGGTACAATTTTCGTTGAATATTGAATTTTGTGAAATTGCAAAAGTTCCAAATAATGTGAAATATTTGATGTTGTTTCACCATTATTTTTGTATAATACAATGAAAAATCGTCACAACAAAAATTAACAGATGGTGATTTTATGAAACAAATATATTTTATTAAAAGCTTTGACAGGGATAATAGACTAGCATAGCAGACGCACACATGAGCAAACAACAAGGTGCGTTAAGGGATAATTGTTTTAACCGTTCGAATGATACCCGCTACGTCAACTTGCAATGACGTCGTAAAAATCTGCCAATAAGGTATCAAGAATCAGGGTTCCCAACAATACGTAACTACAAAGGTGTCCTTCCGAAAAGTAAAATTCTGATAATTATTCGCAATAACGTCATTCGTAACTGTGCAGGAATTTCAAGTAATCAATATAAACCGTTGTTTTGATGTTATTTTTATGAAACGAAGCTAACTTCACAATTTATCGTCGAAAACAAATCCTTCTTGAGCCGCTGATCACAACAGGTGAAGAAGAGGAAATCATGGTGCACCAGGAAAGAGTTCGCGTGCCTTAGGAGAATGGAATTATTATGATAAGCGGTACCAATATTGTTGTTTCTTTTACATAATTCAATATCCATTCTTAGAATCTTTTCAGACCGGTAAGTGACAATATATTTCCGAATCTACAAGATTGCGCAGGAATTTATTTGAGTTGGTTCCATTACGTCATAATCGGGATCCTTTGAGTTCACCTGGATAGCCTGTCAGCTGCTGGCTACTGGGCTTTTATGTGATTGTTATGAATTATACGTATTTTAACATTTTAAAAGTTTAATGAAGTTTGATATTGGGAAACGCTTATTTTTAATTTGGACTCGTCGCTCTATGTGATTTTAATTCAAAGACACGCAATGCCAAGGGTCACTTAGTTTTATGGTACGAATGGAGTGTATTTGACATTTGTTATGTTTGTGAAACATTTTTTAGCCTATGTGTGATAACTCCGTAATGTAACAAGTTAAAGTTAAAAATATGTTTTGTTTGTAACGAATATACATTGAAAATAGCGTTTTATTTGGTGTGTTATGTTTTGTAGGTCTCAAATTAATCAGCATTGCGTGTGACAGAAGGGAATCGGAGTTTGAATTTCTGATGTTTTAACTTTTCAATCATGCCTTTGAATGCCGACATATCAACAGCGCTGCAGTTATTGGAACATATACAACATACAATAGATGCTAGTGATGATGCAAAACTTCAAGCACAAACAAATGATGATTTGAATTTGCTCATTTCTGTTTTGGAAAATCCTATCTTTAGAAGTATTGTTACAGTGCAGGTGTGTAGTAGTTTTTATTACAAAAATAAAATTTATTATGTTGCCGAATAAAAGATTCCCAAAATTTATATTCGTTGTTGTATAGGATTCTCTGTCAGAGTTAAATCAGCAGCTACAACAACATCCATCTCTGTTGCCTGTGGACTTCGATATAACACCATGTGGTGATTTAGTGCTTAATGTTCCTCCACCTGTGGAGCTGTATGATCCTGTTTATGATCCTGGCTACAAGAATCCACATGAGTATGATGATCAGCGTGTGCCAGTTGCTAAGCTTTCCCATAGTTCTTCAGGAGATACTTCATCACCACAGGTGAATTACCCAAGACAACTTTTTTGCACAATATTAAATGAAGTAAATTAATAAATCTTTCATTAGGAGGGTCTACATTTCAAAAGTCAGAGGAACATTCTTTAATAAGAATTTTAATATTTGAGTAAATAATTTTGTAGAATCCTTGAGAAACTTAAGGTTCAGAACACTGATAACAACATAGACATTTACATTTTACACTGCACATTTGGCATTTTGCCTTGTTAGAATGTTAAATATTTTTTCCTATGCCAAATTTCATGGATTAACATTGGCCCTGGAGAGCTAATAAAGAATACCAAAACAGGTACATCATACATTCTCAATAATATCATTCCCATGTTAATAATATTCTTAATTTTATGTATCATGTTTACTCGGTGTTATGTCACTTAAATTATCATATCTGCTGGCATTTGTTGTTGCATCATGTGTTTGTCGCATATTTTTGGTGTTGCTTGTATGTGTTATGAATGTATGTGATTGAATGTCATGTGTAAAGGAAGATCCCTTTAATTCACTACACTTTTATGAATGTAATTGCATGTAATCATTAAGGAGCATGGAAATGTGAATATTGCAGAGGTGGCATGTACATCAGTTGTATGGGGCTAAATTGAATATTGCTTATGCCATTACAAAGGACAATATTATAATTATTTTGTGAGTTTAATGCTACACATATGTGTGGAAGGATGTACATTTTCAAACATCATTGGCTTTGGTTTTAATTTAGAGGTGAAGGAAACTCCATGTCATGAGCATAATAAATGAGAATTTTAGGATAAAATACTATTCTTCTATAGCAATTGAGCTTTTGATTATTGAAGTATTTTTAGATAAATGACAATTTAAAATGTGTATTTTGATTCTCTCAAATCAACTTATTTCAAATTTTAAGTGACTGAATATGTTGTTTAACTTTACAGTTTCACCTCTGAGAAAGACCTTGCTTGTGAATGAATATTCGTGCCGCATTGCTTTGTGACTGTATTTTTGTCATTTCGAAATCCATTTTTCTCACATTTTGTAACAGTTGCTCTGTTCCTATTCTATTATTAATTTGATGCTACTCACTATTTTTTACAAAAACTAATATTTCTTATCAAGTTGAAGATCTGTTGTGTCTTGAAAAGATCTGTCTCATTTGTTTTGTTTTTTATTTATTTTTTCCTACTTGTATTTTTACATTTGGTGTTCAAAGATTGAAAAGGTCATGAAAGCGGGTGTGTTTGTAATGGTGATGGAATGTGTATTTGTACTGTTAAGAAACACGGTTTAACCTGTGTAAATATGAAAACTAAAATCTGTATGTAAGGGAAATTCCTCACCCAAGACACTGCAATGTCATTCTGTAATGTATCTCTTTCTGAAAAGGAAGTTTTATGTCTATTTGTAATTGCATTCATATTTAATTATTTTAATGTATTATGACAAAATATTGCAAGTTTTCTTGTGTGTTCTTCTTCTTCTTTTTATTGTCATGGATGTGGAATTTTATTACTTTTCTTGATGTAAGTGTTTGCTATAAGTATCTACTGCTTATGTGTTGTTGGAAAAAAAACAACCAACACAAAAGATGTAGTATGTAAAGAGCATGAGAATGACATTGCCTAACGTCAAGACTACTACATACATTAACAGGACCCATTATTAGAGCGCAAATGTGTACTTGCATTTTGTCAGATCACTAGCCCAACTTTGGCCCCTGAGGACGTGGCGCTTCCCCCCATTACTACCCCAACGTATGCAAGAGAGTTCCAGAAAGCTATTGAGGAATCCTCACAGGGTCGAGAGGTGCTCACAATCCAGGTATGACAATGAGTTCCCCAACCATGCTTACCTTGGTTGTGGTATTGGTTAAATAAACATTTTCCCAATGATTGATTGTTTCATAACTGTCTTAATTTCCACTAATATTCTTTGTGTCATTACTGGGTGTATTGTACACTGTAATTGTCTCTTGGGTAATGGGTGTATTTGGTATGTTTGTGTCATGTTTGTTACTTACATCAGTCTGCCTTCTATTATCTTGTAATTTAACTCTTTGATGTCGTAATTGCTACTCTGGAAATACAATGTTCTGTAGTTTTTATATTGAGGATAAATTTCAAATGACACTTTTCATTCTACATTTATTACAGAAACGTGGCATGATTACTTCCCATGTTAAATTTGGCATATTTTTTCACTAATTTTTTGGTTTCATTATTCAGTCTTTGACAGTGACGATGTATCAGTAATGGTGGAAATAGGCTATAGCTTGTCCAGCAAAGAATGCCAATAAAATATAAAAGAAATTGTAGTACAACACATTTAAACAAGTCTTACTTTTTGTAGCACACTATTTTAGCTCTTTGAACTTGGGATAAGACTTATTCTTTTGATGAACAGTTAGAAATGTGGTGTTAAGATTAAAACTATTTCTCCAAGTTCCGGAAAAAATTAATTGTAATGTTTATTTTAAATTTTGTACTTATGATAATTTAAGAATATGATTCTATAGTAACCTTCATTATGATACTTTACATGTTAATACAGAATTGCTTAAACGGAGTGGTAAGTAGTTTGCTGTCTGACTTATGAGTGCTCAGGTGAAATTGCACAGGTAGAATGATTACAGATGTTTCAATATCCACCTTGTGTATTTTTGAAACAAAATTTATGAAACTAGAGATGATATTTGGGTCAATACAACAGAAGCAAATGAATATCAAATGGTTTTGAAAAAGTTTGTTGGGAGTAGTCACATGAATTTCTGAAGAGATTTTCATCTTTAATGCAGGGCTCTTAGGAAAACACTAATGATTCATATGAGAGAAGTACACAAAATAATGAATTTGAGAAGTGAAGATAGATTTGCTTTTTGCAGCTGCTTTCTTTATTACATTGATAACGTATCCACAATTCATTTGGTATAATTTAGGGAAGTTAACTTTTTGTGGAGTAGATTTTCATTTACAAAATAAAAATAATTGTATTCTAAATTACGAATGTAATCATATTTGAACTAGTTAAATTGTAACTTTTGAAACCTTTTTATTATACCGTTTTGTTTGCTTCTAATAGAAAACCACGCTAATATAAGATCTTGAAGAAATAATGTATGAAAAATGTAGTAGAGGAGATAAAATGTCTTGGAGATGTCTTGGCAGACACTCTTTTCAAATGAGTAATAAGAACTAAAATTGAATTGCAATAATGTTCTTCTGGCATTCAGAGCTACTGATTTAGCATTGGGAAGATTACAAAACCATTTTCATTATCTTCATAATTTATTGCAGTGAAATTGGGCGTCAAAAAGGCAGGAAGTACTGATAAATGACTGAGGAGGATCAGGTCATCAAAACAGATTCTTTGATTTCTCTGTCTGGTATAATTCAATGTAAGATATTTTTGTTTGGGGAGAAGGAATAATATCTGTGGTTACTGTAACTTGTTCTTCTAGTAGGTAACTGTATCTCTGTGTAACTGTTACTCATTCTTCTTCTAATGTCATCTTTTTAGTTTTTTCTATCTCATCAAATTAATTCATTTTTTAGTGCTATAGGCTCCCTTCTAGTTGACAGAGGGAGTTATTTTTTGAGGCTCAATTGGAAATAAGTCAGTCTCCCAGGTTGTAGTGAATATTAAGTATTTTGGAGCTGACAGTAATAATAACAAAACACTTAATGATTGAAATAAAGCTACATATTTCAATTAAGTGAATAAAAAAGGTGCAAAAATGTTGATTGTATCTCAATTAATTTTGAGTAAGTTACAATTGTATGATCTCACCTTGACTGGTTCCTTTGGAAATTGAATTTCAAAAGATTAATTACAAATCTTTTGGTCTCTTTTTTGAATCAGTGACCATTTTGAATATAATGAAACCATCCAATCACAGATATTATATTGCTCTGTCTCACTTGATGCATTTTATTACATGAAGTCTGTATGTACATATTACTCATATGTCCAAATTCCATTGCTCTTTTAACTCTTGGGGTAACAAACAGGAAATTTGTATCTTGTTCAATGCTTCTTTTGTCTTTTCTCCCTTCATTTCGTATCCAAAGGAGTGCTCCTCACATTCCAGACTCAATTCGAGGCATGTAAAATAACACTAAGAATACAATGTTCAGTTGATAAAATACTATTCAGATAAGTTCAAATTCTGTACTTCAATTTAAACATTGAGCTCATTGATGTAAATCAGCTGTTGCAGTGTCTTCCAATCACGAGTTTGGATGTCACCTACAATAGTGACATTTAATATTCCGATTTGATGACACCATAACAGCTGATAAATGTGAATGGACTCTGTAAATAAATTGAAGTGCAGATAAATTTTAATAATTAATGGAATAATTACACTTAAAAATTTTGTGTTTCTAATGTATTAGGGACAGTTTTCAATATCTGAAGCAAGTTATGTGCTATTGTATTTAATTTTTTAGTTAATATTTTAGAAAAAAAAAAATTATTACATAAGTTGGATCAATCTAATTAATTTTTTTATTAAAACATTTTTTTTATTTAATGTACTATCATAATTTAACTATTTTTGAAACTTGTTTACATTAGCTCATCTTTATGAATTTCACATCTTTAAAGGTTTCATTTTTTCTTTTATCAAATCAAAATTTTGGAATGTGAAGTATTTTTAAGTATTTGCTTGTATACTTTTATATTTAAATTTGTCAACACACTTTGTGTTATAGGAGTCAGCAAATTTATTGATGCTATGTACATTTATTAGGCTCCCAGCTTTACGATCACTAGTTATTATAAATGGTTGCTTGCAAGGCTTTTTGAGTTCACTATTTGTTAGTGCAGATTATTATTGTTGTTGAATTTAGCCCTTTCTTTATATATTACAACATTGCTCTATTACCATTTTAATTTGTAAGTTGTCGGAACTTCCCTCCAGATTATTTATTATTGATGTAATATTAAATTATTGTGTGTTCTACCATTTATCTTTTTTGAAATCAACTCTTGAATTAAATGTGAAACACACTTTTGTTTTGCATATCAGTGATTCATAATATTGTTTTCATTATGACCTATTACAGTATTAAGTGTTTCTCTTGGGGGCTGTTTTTCTGATTATGCATTATTATTGTGTAATTCATCAAATAGTGCTTTTGTTTTTAATGCATGGTTGCTTGTATAATTGATAGTGATGAATTTACATAAAAACTTTCGTCTCAGGTTCTCATAAAATATATTTCTCCTTTTTATTTGTGATGGATATCTACTTACTGGTGTGTTGAACTTTAGCAATGGTTGAATTAGAAGTGCCAGATAGTACATTTTTAAAGATTATTAGTTGTTTTTAGTTTGAAGCATCAGTTTGAATGTAAAGAATAATAACATGATGCTCTTCTAAGCCTTCATGCAAGTGTTGGTTGTGGTGAATTTTCCCTTGAAAATTATTTGGTATTATGAATTGTCTGTACAGGGCAGTGGGAGTAGTGTGGTGTATTTTGCTAATATAATTACTAAAAGGAAAAAATAGTGCTAAGAACTGCAATTGCATTACTATTTGAGAAGGAATTTTTGGTGATTTGTGACACATCAATTTCTCTTCTGTTATTCTAAAATTTATTTGCTCATTGAATCTTAAGATGGTGGACAACAACAAAAAGCATTATTCATTATGTGTTCAGTTTTCATAAAGAGAGTTTTAGTAGCGTTTTGAAGCAAATCAAACTTGGATAATGAATTTCAACCTTATGACTGTTGGCATTACCCGCTCAACATTTCTTGACTAATGACCTTGTTTCCCCGTCCCGTGAGCAATAAACAGTTAGAAGCTTGCAGTTAAAAGCAAAAGCTTGCAGTGAACACTGATGACATCATTCCAAACACATCTTCATTGGTGTGTAATAATAATCTAATTACGGTTGAAATTGAGAACTCCTGGTTGTATTTTTCTAAACAAAATCTAAAGGAATGGCCAAAGCAGATCCATTTCCATCACTGGAGATACCTCAAACTTCTGATAAAGTTGGAACCCAAATTATTGAGAAAGTTCCAAAGACATGATATTCCAGAGATTGGCATTGCTTCATAAAATTTAGAGGTCAATGTTGTAACTAATGCCCTCACTCTACCTGCATTTCTCTAAGCCATCGGTCAAGAAAAGTTGCATGATTAACACTGTTGGGTGTATTGAATATGGTCTTATTGTAAAGAATAATCAACATCTTATCTCATTATCATAATTGTTTTGAAGAGAGATTCATTGAGTTTTTCTTTATAGAATAAAGAATATTGACAATAATTTTAATCCAATAAACATACTGTGGAAGAACAGGATATATTAAGACTCAGATCTGTGATCAGTGTCGGCCTGAAAATTTGTGATGCAAACAGATTCCCAGAAAAGAAGTTATTAATAGAAAAAGAGATTGTTAATGGGCTATTAATCAGCCATGAACAAACACCTAGATGATCATCTGAAAAGGAATTGAATATTAGAAGGAAAATTAAGAGCACTGACCATACTGGGCATATGCTAGCTGGCCCTGACTGTGAAATGAATTAGATATTTTTAGAATTATTACTTACCCAACTCACAACAGATATTTATATTAAGTTAGATTAGATGTTTATGCATACAGTTTAATATTCACTTCATGGAATGCCTAGAAAATTTAGGATGTATTATGCTTGCTAGTATGTTTCAATGAAAACACTTACTGACAAGTGTGCAATTTTATATTTTATTAGCATGGAAGGCTGGACTTGCTGAATTTGCTATTACATTGAGCCTTGTAGTTGCAAACATTGCTTGCAAATATTTTATTTCAAATGTTTGAATTTCATCATTATTATTGAACTCTGCCCAGTGCATATTCAGTGAAGCATTTGCAAAAATATTAATAAGCATGTAAATAAGTTGCATTCTCTATTTAGACATGGCATGAATCATTTTTTCAGTGCATAATATAAGTCGTGGATTTTATTGTAAAGCTGTTTATAAAACTTCACTTTTCTGCTTTCTAAACAATTTTTACAGCTCTATAAACCAGAAGGAAGTAGTCTTGGCTTCAGTGTGGTTGGCCTGCGTAGTGAAGAGAAAGGAGAACTTGGTATCTTTGTTCAAGAAATTCAGAGGGATGGTATTGCTGGAAGGTAAGTAGTTGCTGTGAATAATTAGTTTTGTTAATTCTCCAGGGTTTTGAATTTGAATAATCAATTGAAGTACTAACCTTTTGAATATGATTTGTTCCTAGTGAAATTTGAAAGTAGTCCACAAACTAAAACCCCGATAAGATTTTGTGGAATATTTTAAATATTCTCTTTGTGGCTTCAAGAGAGAATAGAATATTGTTTTAAGAAATTTCATGAAGGATTGAATGTTCAATTTTTTTATTGATTTAAACATTGACGTTGCTATTTTTAATCATCAGCGCTTATTGCTCTGTTAATTGCTTTTTGATAATTAAAAATGACAAGTTTCCTATTAAAAAATTCATATTTACAATCATGTGAATTACATCAATTTAGTATGATTTGGATAAATGGGATTTCATTAATGTGGTGATCCGTTGTAAATAAGTTAACTGAAACGTTGATTAAAGGCAATAATAAGGAGGGGTAATATTCCAGAAAGTAATTAATTTTCTTATATTTTAATAAATTATTAATTTGAAGTTTTAAACGATTGTTCTGCAATGAAAGTACGTAGGAATAAAATCGTACTCATTATGTTGCTAGCTGTGTCCGTACTGCAGCTACTCGCTGTTTCGTTCGCTCGTCGAGCGACCTCATCACGATCGCGGCAACGCGAAGCGAGTCAGCGCAAACGGCGTCGGTGTTCCGTTGCGGCAGGAAGCGTTCGTTCGTTGCGCTGACTGAACGAGTGCATTTCGCCCAGGTCTTCTGTTTCCACCGACTGACGGGACGATGGGTTATTCTTTAGGAAGAGTTCCTTTGCGCATTAGAAACTCACGTTAAGATTTAAAATTATTTCCGCCGCCGACGTTTATAGCGTCCGTAGCCGTGAATGCATTAAAGATGGGTTGCACTGCACATGCCCAATAGAGACATCTCAGCATACGATCGCTACTTCGAAAACATCGGGTAGCCCAGAGGGAGCCAGGGATTTGTTGTGCCTGCGTTAGTAATTCGTTGCATTGCACTGTTTCATTTCCTTTTGTGCTTTCTTCAACGAATGTGATTCTATTTTTTTTTGTCTCTGTCGAAAAGCTAGAACGTCATATTGTGGGACGGCATTCGTTGTAACAGTCACCCTCCTCTGTGATGTCAGCCGAATTCTCTGATTTCTCACGCGCCGGCGTCGCTAGCCGATTTAATTAACTACGCTCCGTGAAATCACGAAAGTGAAGCAATTCGAGACACCACTAGGCGGGTCTGGGAACTCCGATTACTAACGGTCCCAAGCCCCTGTCCGAAGGTACTGCGACGCGACGAGACAAAAAAAGACAAGTTAACGGAGGATTACTCGAATATTCTCAAGGCCCAAGAAGGGTTACGAGACGTATTGCAAAGGTACAATTTAAATGATAAAACTATAACAAAAGTGCGTGCGCATGTGTGTGTATGTGTGTTGGATATTCTGCTCCAAAACAGGCTTACATTCACTGAAAGCACACATTTCCTCATCTGAGATGTTCTTGATCAAGTTGTTAGTACAGAGTACAGGGAGTCACGCATACTAATGGTATGTCATCCATCAATTTTCACATCGGCGTAGATTGTCCGTCTCGGCCACTAACTTTGAATAGCGTCCGTAGTCGCGAATACAATCGAGATGGCGCATGCGTATGACAGATGGCGCAGTCCAGTCTCCCCGCCCCTCCCCCCAACCGCTGGTGGCGCTCGCCGGCTCTGTCAAAACGATGTAACGTTGACTGACGTCCTTTTTTTCGGAGCGTCAAGCGCACGCCAAGGAACGCGTCATCGCATCCCGGGCGGAGGGAAGCGGAGGGGGAGAGAGCGAGACGGACGGCGCTGGCGCAAAACCGACGTGCCGCCGTCCAATTACCGGCCGCTCATCAACCAACTTTATTCGCGCGCGCTGCGTGCCGCGGGGGCGGGGAGTGCGAGCGACCATCCGTCGCCGGCTGGCGGGCGGGCGGGCGCGTGGGTGGGGGCCATTCGTTCTCGCGTCCGCGTTTAATCGAGTTCCGCCGGCAACCAGCGCCCGCGTTTGCTCGTCTGTTCGTTTCACTCTCTGCGCCGGAAAAGCCATTCGGGGATTGAGCGATTCCCGCGTGGACGTATTAGTGGTTCAAGGAGACACGAAATTAAATAAGAGGAGAGGAATTCAGTCATTTTGCCATTACTGAAATCGTCTTCGTGACATACGTCACTGTGTTTGAGGTGACCGAGCCTGAGAAACGATTGCGGACGTCATCTGATGCCGTCACTCCGATTACGTTTACCGAACGGATGCTGTGGCAGCTTTCTTTGAGTAAAGAAAATCTTTAGATTTACTCCCCCTTCCAGATTAGTTTACATAATTCTGTTAATTGTCAGAGACATAATGTTTGGGTTGAGGTGTTTTGCTGTATAGCAGGCCTGCTACTCCATTGTTGGCTCCCTTGCCTTACTGTAAGGTAGGCAATCGCCCACTGTGTGGCGGCGGGGGGCGTGTCCGGTGGCGACGGCGCGCCGAGAATGCCTATCCCGCTCCCATTAATTACCCCGGTGGTTATTGAGTTACTCTGCGGCGGCGGCGGCGCCGGGCGCGCGTCTGCAAGGTCTTCCGCGCGCGGCCGCGTCTGCAAGGTGACTGACAAGTAATTAAACTGCAGCGGCCTGCTAGTTCGCGGGGCGCAAACCGCCGCCGCCTCCTCTGCCACTTCCACCACTTCCACTTCCCTATCTTCGTCATCCCCCGCGCCTCCACTGGCTCCCCACCGACGCTGCCTTGCCACTTGTGCCTTCACCTGCTTCCCAACCACACCGCCGTGTGCCTCGTCCCACCACCTGTTCCACAACACCACCGCCATCTCCCGACGGCTCACTTTCTGTTCCTCGGCCTTTTCTCTCTGCGTCGCCTCTTCCACCTCCCTCGCCACAACGTAGCCACCTGACCGTCCTCCTCGACTCCGTCTCTCCGTCTTCGCTTGCGTCACCTCTTCCTCCTCTCCACTTCCCCGTCATCACCATCCCCTGCGTCTACCTGCTCCCCAACAACCCCACCCTCTTTCGACAACGCTGTTTCGGCTCCTGCTTTCTCCTCGACCCCTTCATCTCTGCCTCTTCGCCCTTTCACGCCTTTCCCCCACAATGCCACCTGCCCCTGCCAGTACCAGTCCTCCATTCCGTCTCTCCACCTTCTGTTGCGCCACCTCTGGCTCTGGCTTCATGCCTGTGTCGCTCCGCCCTCGTTAGCCTCCGCTCCGGCCGCACTTCTTGCCCCCAGCGAGCGGCGGGGGCGCGACCGGGCGGCGAGGACGCTCCGCGTCGTTCGTCGCCACTTTGTCACCGGCCCCCCTCCCTTCCCCTCCCCTTCGGCTGATCGCCAGCGGAGGCGGCGCGGACGCGAGATTGATGGCACAAGTTGCGACGCGCGTGTTACGCCCCAAGACTCGCCCGCCCTGCCCCGCCCCGCCCCCGTCCCGCCCCGCCCACTCCGCCCCCCGCCCCGCCCACTCCCGCCCCTGCCCGCCCCGCCCCGCCCCACTTCGCCCGCCCCGCCCCACCGCCCGCCCCGCCCCCACTCCGCCCGCCCCGCCACTTCGCTCCGCCCCGCCCTACTTCGCTTCCGCCCGCCCCACTCCGCCCCGCCCGCGTCGCTCGGAGGGGGGGGGGGCGCCCTCGAAGATGAGCCGGAGAAGGCGGCGGAGGAACGGGCTCCTTCGGCGGAAGACGAGTCGCCGCTGGTCTATTCATCGCGGAGCCGTTTAAGCCTGCGGCGGCTTTCCACGGCGCTCGTTCTGCTGTCGGCGCAACCCTCTGCAGTAGGCCGACGAGTCTTGCGACGTAGCCCGGCGAGTGGGACTGAGGAATGGCGGAACGTGATCGGCACGTAGTGAGCATTTTAATGGGTCATTAGCCGTTAGCGGCATTGCGAAACCGCTGACACAGTAGATAAAAAATGGAGTGGTTTGGAGGTGGAACGTTGGATGATCCTCGAATATGAAGAGCATATGCATTTAAGGACGATTTACGATTAACAACTTACGAGTTGGATCACGTGTTAAGTGGGAAACATTCCTTTAATATAAATTTCAGGTTATACTACTATACTATCATTTGTTATTGACTTGACACCCTGAAATTAATTTTCAATATTACTCGACAAAAAAGTTTCGCATTTTCATTAATAGAAACGTTAAATTGTATGTGGGAACATCATTGCGGTGACATGAGCTCTGTGTAAAGTGAATCGGTCTACTGTACGTGTTATGGGCCATTTCCGTCTAATGGAAAGCAAAATATTAATAAAGGTTATGAGTGCAGGGAGCAAACACTCGGAAATTATTATTAGTGGGAGATACGGAATGTGTTGGCGGCCTATTATGCCCCTCGTGTATACTGTTGCCTGCACGCCATATCTGTTAGTGTGTTGTGTTTTTGTTCATCATCTCGTTTTATGTGTTTTTGTTCATCAAACCACTATTTAACAGTTCATAGCACATTTAAGTTTTTATTTTATTTCCATAGGCAAAAATGACAGTTTCTCGTGAAGCGCAAGTTTAAAAAACGGGAAACAGTGTTGGGGCATACATATTTCGTCTGGTAAACGACCATTTACCACGCACGCTCTTTGGAAGTTCATCGGTTTTCCCTTACACTCAACCTTTTGAACTTCTCTAAAATTCATATTCCAGATCCTATTCCATTCTTCTGCTGCACTAAAGCGCCATGCGGTTGCCATCTCGTCGATTTCTTCCAGACGTTGTACGGCTCCGAAAAGGCGCTATTCTCAGTGTTTGTGTTTAGAAGGACTGGAGGAGAGACCCTGTCCTCATCCCAGCCCCGCTGCCTTCGCCCCCGCCCTCGCTTGCACCGTTCTCGCCCCCACGAAATCCCGCCGCGCGGAAATTCATAAATCGCGCACCCGACGACCCCGGCGCCTCCATTGAGGAGCGTCGCATTGAGCGCGGCGCCTGCGAGAGGACGCGCCCCACCCGCGAGAATCGCCCTCACAGAGCTTTGCGCCCCCCTCCTTCCCCATTCCCCAATCCCCCGTCCTCAACCCTTCCTTCACTTTTCCCCACGGGGCGAGAGGGCGGCGACGCGCCGCCTTTGCCTTTCGTCTTGGCTGTGGTTTCGCTGACCTCGTTTCTCTGTGGTGACGTTTGTCAGTTTTAGTACGTACGTAGTAGTTATACTCTTTTGGTTTTTTCCCTTTTCTATTCAGTTACTTCATTCCTTATTACTGACATATGCACATCTTTTTCTTCGCGAAGTCTCATTCGCGAGTCATTTCTTTACTCTTCTTTTTATTCTGTACACATTGCTGATTGATTTCTTTGTGCAATTCGAAATTGTTGTTCCAAGTACTTTTGATCTAGTCAATCAGTAAACGATAAATATTGTGTATATAATTTCTCGCCGTATAGAATTTTCGAGTTTCTTTATTTTAAAATGAAAATTCTTTAGAAAAAATGATCTGTAGACGAATTTCCAAGAGTTGAATACAAAGTACGAAAAATGAGAAGGTTGTTTGTTAACAATATCTTCGTTAGAATTCAGTTGTGGTGACCTTTGTCATCGATTCTTTACAACTGCGTCAAGTACACAAGAAAAAGCATCTTTAAAGTCAGAAACTCCAATAACAATGTTCGTGTGTTATTTCGGCGAGCTTTAAGAGCTCCTTGGTCGTCGGTTGTGGGAGTGGATGGCCAGTGGCTGAAGAGAGCAGAAGACCCAGTGAATAAGTGAATTGCGAGCTTGTACGCTTCGCAGGTTGAAGAAGGGTCTCATGATTCTAGTTCAGGTCGTAATTTGGAATGGCGAAAGCCCCGGGGTCGGTGTCGTTACGAGCTCGCGTGGTCGAAAGGGCGAGTGGGATTGAAGATAACCGGGCTGGCAGGAAGAGGCACATCTAGGCGAGAGGCGGAGTGAGGAGGTGAGCGAGCGAGGATAATCCGGCGGCCGCGTGCGCGTGGTAGGGCAAAGAAGAGCTCCGTAAAAAGGAAACGCGCTGGCGATTACGCGTCGTAGTGCGCGGCCAGCAAGAAGGTTTAAGAGTAGTGAGGGTTTCCAGTACGCAGCGCACTTACGCGCGGGCGACCGGGCGGGCTGGGCGAGCGGGTGAGGACCGGAGCGCGAGCATGTGTGAGGGCGGGCGGGCGAGTGAGCGAGAGGGTGGGCGGTGATGGCGAGTAGAGAGAGGTTCCCGTAAAAAGTAATGTAAACGGGCCGGGCTATTCCGCGCTCGCGTCGCAGCAGGGCAGTCGACTCGCCCCGTGGGATGTGGCGAGTTTCTCATGCGTCGGCCCTCTTCTCTCCCACCCCACCCCTTCCCCACCCCCGCCCTTCCTCCTTCCCCTTTCGCCCTCGCGGCTCTTCGGGCGGTCTCTGCCGTCTCGGCTTTTCCCGCGCGTGCGCTCGCTCTTTGCCGACTTTGTGTCTCGGTTTTCCCCTTCTCGGGCAGTCGAGAGAGCTTCCAGGGAAATCATTCCCCGAAGGATCACGTGGCATTTGGCTATCACGCTCGCCCGGATTGCCTCCTGACTCGCGGAGGGATTTTACGTATACATTGGGTCGTTCTACATTGTTTTGCCTACTGGGTTTATATCCTTTTTTTCACGGTGGCCGTATTGAAAAAATCCAATAAATACTCTGGCTCATTACCAAGCATTACCCTCCGGATTCCGAAATTTCCACCTGAGTTGTCTGGTAAAAGGTTAATCCCGGCGAACGCGGCTCGAGCTGTCAGTGTCCGCCCCCCGGCCTCGGTCGCGAATCGAATCGAATGGAATCGGATGGAGCGAATGCCGGAAGAGCCTGACCTTCACCACCGCGAGCGGGCGGCGCGAGAAGTGCCGCCGATGTTGCGTGGATGTTTTTATTTGCGCCCTGTGATATAGAAAGTGCCCGACCAGGGCGCGCGGTGATCCGCCCCGCCCCCTTTCTCCCGCGTCGTGCATTAATTGGAACTCGTGAATCCCTCATTAATTACGCAAAACGCTTCGCTCCCTGGTTGTTCGACGGGGAGAACCTCGTTACAGCCGTGGGAGGCAGCGATCGACTCCACGTGTCGGGGAGAGATTGAGATCGGGCCGCGGCACCGGGTATCGACGATGAGTTTCGATTCTAATGATGCGATTTTTGCGTTGCCGGAACACTCTCGATGAAGCATGATTATCGAGGGATACGAGTAGAAGGAGATCGGAATTAATGGAAAGGATTACATGGCGATCGCCCTCCGGTTCGGAGGATTAAAATACCGCTATGGGTCGAGAGTGAGGGGCATTTCTATCAGATTTTGAGCCTTTCGGACTCGTGTCAGATATCATGACTGATTTATTTTGATGGCGGTGTTGCTTTGCGTTGTTGTGAATGCACGTTGCTTTGCGAAAAGCGATAAAAACTATTGACGTAGACTTTTTACATATTGATCACTTTTCTTTCAAAATTGTTTTTAACAAAATATTGTAAATTTGAAGCTCTTAAAGTTATAGAATTATTCTAGAAGTATGATCTTCCCCAATCACTATTGTTACATACATTACAATATTTTAATTATTATTTCTGTATATTCCGGGTTCGATTCCGATCGGGGTAAAAATATAGTCGTGGCTTTCCTTTGAAATCGTTTCAGTTACTGTAGCTGTGTCGAAGAGAAGCTTTGGCAGGCGCAGTTTGTTAGTTACGGTGAAGGGAAAACGTCATGCTTGCCACATATCTCTCCTACCCCTTCCCCCCAGCATGGGAATTAAACTAGGCCCAGGCTTGAGGGACAGAGCTACCTAGCAGTCGAAGTCGTCTCGTTCGGACTATCGTCCGTAGGTGCCAAATGAATATACATTCTGCGTTACATGAATAGGCTTCCCCTTCAGGAAAGGGCTTCGATCTCGCTGCAACCTGTTACTATTGAAACACAGGAATGTAAAGCGGGTTGCCTATGCAGCCTTCAATGCATCTGATGTAATCTGGGAATCTGGCCGGTCGTGATCTATCAATAACCGGGAGCAGCAAACGTTTCAAGCAACGTTATACCGTGCTTGAGAGGGCGGAAACGTCTATTTTCCTTCTGATAAAAGGTTTGTGGTGGAATATTGTAGTCCATGGAGTACGATGGTTGCCTTCTCATATTTGGAGCCAATCCTGTATTAATTTAAGCCCCCTGATGCGAACGTGCGGCGTACGGCTTTCACCGCCGCGCAGTCATTCACCCCGTTCGGCGAACTCTTTTGTTTTTGGGAGCGATGGCAATGGCGGCGCTCGCCGAGCACCCGGGACCTTTCCCGGAACGCCGGTTATCCACCCTCCTCCTCCTCCTCCTCATCCCCCCCCCGTGCATTATGGAGGATGGCGTGCGCCGGCGCTCCTCGTCGGCCCTCCTGCCTGCGACCTGTCCCACCCACGCGCGGGCCCCGGCTGAACAGGAAATTGACAACTACTCTGGTTAATATCTTACCGCAAGGGCCTTTGAAGGAAGGCTGATGCGTTGCGTGATACACGCTCGCTCGATGTCGATGGCCGCGGACGCGATTGTATCGGAGAGAGTGCGCCTGTAATTTTCTGGTTTTACATTCCGACGTTGGATGGACCAAAGCTGTACTGCCAGTTTCGATGGGTGCGTGATTACCTGTTCCAGACATGCTTTCAAGTGAAAAATGTCAGTGCGTTCCAGACTGGTAACTTCATTTGATCTAATTTGTTGTAGGTTGTAGTTATCCACGTTCTGTAGGTTTTTAATGTGCCAGTATGAAGCCTGAAGTTTGTGAATTTTAATATGTAGTTCACGTTTTAGCTTTGCATGTCTTCAGTATTACTGACCCCTTCCAGCAGTTGAGATAATCTATAACAATATCGCGCGTTCTCCAGATTGTATCGTCCAGTTTAAGCAACTGAAGCATAACTAGAAACTTTTTTTTGCATATTATTCTTTATGGTTTAAGGATATGCTGCCAAAACCACCTTTTTCGGTTAGAAAAAGTTGGTTCACAAAACATTAAAACCAATCGCAATGAAATGTGGTGCTATTGCAACGGAATTTGTCAATAACAAATTCGATTGTTTTTGCGGCGCGCAATTAGGTTTCGCGATATGGATGACTGGAGGGAAGGCGCTCTTGGACGTTTGTGCAGGAAGTCGGCGCCTGTGCAATCGCACGCTTCAGAACTCGAGATCTGTGGAGACAGGAAGATTTGGCCGCAACGCGCTTTAGGGGTGTAAAATGTTTGTTATTAGGGAAAGGCTACACGAACTCAATCGCAAAGCTGCTATCAGGTTCAACTAAATCCATTCTCAGGTATTAATATAATCCCAAAATACAGAATAATGAAGAACGTAATTATCGCATAGTTCAAATTAGTTGGTAAATATAATTAAGTGGAGAAATAAGAGAAAAATACGACCGTCTGGGAAAGAAGAAGAAAGAAATGTTCGTCCTGAAGATACGTCCGAGCTCCCTGCCCTCAAGAAGAGAAATGGAAAATTGTCACAGAAGACCTAATCGTCGATACACACGATTAGATTCCGGGAACGCAACATGGCTAAACGATCATAACAAATGTCAGAGGAATTCCAATCCTTGGAATATGGGATCACCCACATGACTCTGGTCGCGGAAGACTACGACTTCAATCCTTGGAATAGTACGGTAACAATAGCAAATAGCTCAAAATTGCACATGGTAGACCCTACAGGGCCTCCGTAAAATCTCATCGTGGTCCCCACTTTAAGAATCTATTACTTACGATTTGAAAGCAAATTTTAAAATAAAAAAAAACTTCAATTGAGTATTAAACAAATTAAATTTTGTTTTAGTATTCATTATAATGAATTATTAAAATGGGTTGATTTCGTCTTATTTTTGACTGGTTACCTCTCATAATGGATATTTTCGGTGAGATAATGATACTCTTCTTTAAGGATGTGATGGCTTTGATTCATTCTTGTTTCAAAAGGAATATGTTACGTGAAGTTCAATCGTATGGAATAAAAAGTAAAGGATATTGTGTGTAATATCTGTCATAAGAGAAATTTAGGACTGAATTTGTTGAGCTTCTTAAATGATTCAGAATTATGCTATTTGGTATTTTAAAAAACTATTGGTGAATTATTCACAATCTTTATATATATATATATATATATATATATATATATATATATATATAATGTGTCCTTGTGTATTATGTTCGTTCCGCAACAACGTTTGGACCACTGGAGCCGTCGCACTAAATTTTGTAGGAACACTATTGTGTAACCAAGAAAGAAGATGAATTTGCAAGCCGAAAATGTTACCTCAAATTTCGTTTACCCCGCAATTTGTATTGGTAAAAGTCCTTAAAGTTGCGCATTTTTGATAGGGGGTTGTGGTTACAAGAAAGGATAGCATGTAATCGACCTAATTACCCGCACGATTCAATTCGCTTACGCTTCTCGCCCTTAATGCGACTCCCATGGGATACGGATGACTCCCGCGTGACATACACGCCGCGGTCATCAGAAGAATGCAAAACTGCCGAAGTTAACCGCTACTCGTTAGGGAGGCGAGACCAAAACAAACGACAACATTAGAGCACCTTCATTGCAACGCGCGCCCATAATGGGATTTTCACCGCTCGGAAGAGGGGGAGGCGGCGGAGTATTCATTAATTTGTTCTCGCTGTAGGTTTCGTATTCGCCCGCCACAATAATAGTCCCCGAGCGAACAGCTCGGCCGGCCGGCAGCTCGGTCGGCCTGCAGGCATTGTTTCGCGCCCATTGTGGAGGCCCAGAGGCCAAAATAATTTATCTTTTCGCGAGCGCATGATGGATGACCCCGCGGGATGTGGAAACGGCGGCGGCGGCGATGGCAGTGAAGATTTGGTAATCTTTCGAAGAAAACGCTGGCGTTGCACACCGTAATTCAGTGTACATCAACAGAGGAGGAAGTTTGTATTTAAGCGAATCGATTTTTCATGGGCTTGAATTGTCATCCGGAAGTTGTAGAGTCCGTTTGTCAAAAGTCTGTGTAATGAATTGTTTTGTGCGGTAAAAATCAGGACTTAACGAAATAAAATTCTTAATGTAAAAGTCATTTCGTCTGCTGTAGCTATTGCGATTGAATATTAGCATGTTACACTTAACTGACAAATAGAGCCAGTGTTTTTGTATTAAAGTAAATAATGCTGAATCAAAGTACACAAGAAATACATTATTATTCTTTCTATTCCTTCGTGCATTTCCCTGTTCCCGACGGCTTTAACTTTATTTTGCCATCCAAGATTAGCAGAGTCTGTTGGCGTAAGGGCGAGGTTTCGACTCGAGAGGCCCGGTCTTCGGAGAATGGAAGAAGAGAATGACGCTGTGATCCCAGGAGATGCCCAAGCGCAGAGTCTGTGCGAAGAGTGCCGCAGGAAAAACGAGACGTTCGAATTATGTTCCTCTCCCCCCCCCCCCACTCCACTCGCTCTCGACTTCGGGCAAGGTAAAAGCGACACCGTGCTGGGAAGTTGGTGGCGAATCACGTGGCTGGAAATGGTGAAAGGAGCGGTGTCATATTTAAGCATGACAAACGTCAGTAAGTGTTTTAACACATGGGTAAGTTGTTCAAGATCGATCGTGTATGTTAAGAACGCTACTATTTTTGACTTAAATATATTCAAAAGTTAATGTAAACCACTGATATTTGTATCTACTTACTCTATACCTAGTTCACATTTAATCCAATTTAAACGATAATTTTCGCAATCTTATCCGCTTCTTGGGTACATCTAACGCTTCAATGAGTATACGACTACCTAATGTTTTTAATAGAAATTAGAATTTAATGTGGATGGAACATATTTTCTAGGAAATGCTGAGAAATCGTTCTAGGAGGGTACTTGATGCATCAACTCTGAAAATAAATATATTTAACAAACCATGTCTTTGTATTTCAACGGAGATAATTCGTCGTTCAAATACGAGTACAAAGGTAATTTTCCCAGGTACCTTCCTCGGTTTTCAACGTGGTTCTACTGCGTTCAAAACTTACTCATACACATTACAATCACCTTTTTGAATTTACGTATGTTGCGTGACGAACGATGGCAGAGGTTGGAATGAAAACTTCTCGATGTCTAAAATTATGTGATTTTCATGGGGGTTCTTTTCCCTAATAGCATGTAGCGTTTTGTCGCCAGCCAGGAGTTTATCTGGAATTGGGAGTGTTGAATGGGAATGTGGAAAAAATCACTGAAATATTCACTATACACCACAGAGCGGCATCTCTCTCTGCATGTATATTATATAAGTACGATCGTACGATGTTCGATTGTCCTTTCCTAAATCGTATTCAAGGGAAGTTCAAAGATCGATAAGACATGAAAAATGTCCATGGCAAGCCTGGAAGAACGACCAGTGAAAACAGAAAACGATTTCTTTTCTTCCGATTTCTACAATCAGATAGGAGTAGTATGTCTGCCTTCCTTTGAACGGTGGTAAGATTTATGATCGTGTATTTATGAACATGAATACACTAATATGAACTTTATTGTCCCGCACTCGTGGAAATACGAAATGCGGAGGAAATAACGTCGTAAATGTAGCATTGTGTCGTAATATTTGATTTATTAAAACGTAAGATCGTGGATTTCTGCGACGTTCATTTAACTGCGCTTTAAACCATTGCGTGAATCGCCTTATATTCATTATCATATTCACATCATTATTATTAATGGGGTCATCAGAACAATCTCGTTTTGATACGTTTTATGTCTCGCGTACCGTGAAGATTGGCATGTTTTAAAATACTTTCTGGTGGTGAGGGTGTAGGGGGTTGTGCATTTCGTTACTCGGGTGGGCGTGGCTCACGACCGCGCTTACTCGCAAGGAGCCTTGCGCAGTAGGCCAACGGATACATCGAAGGTAAAAAATGACCTCATGTAAAGCTGGTTTCCAGAAAAAGAACTGAATTCTTTGTGGCACATTGTGAAACTGGTAGGCCACATGTTATTTTGACTTATTTGGTTTTCCGCTGCGAGTCTCTGTAGCAAATGTTTTTTAATCATAATTGTGTTGGTTATTTAATATTAATTCAATGCTTTATTTTAGGTAGTAGTGAATGCCCAAGGCAACTGCTCTTTCGTCTGACGGGCAAATTGTGTTTTCCTCCTTTCGCCCTCTGACAGCGTAACGCGGTATCATTCTGGCGACGAAACAAGCGATTACAATGTAGCTAATATTTTATACTTTTAATATTAACTTAGAATATTAGCAAGCATTTGAAAATGACGTTTAAAATAATTAGCAACTGTAAATTGAGGGATCCCGACCCATGTCCCCCTTACACCTCTGCTCGTGGAGATATAGTAGGTTGTACGTGATAGCCTTTAGTAGGTTATACATGATCAATTGGTGCTCTTTTCAACAACAATTATTTCAACGTCTCGAAGTAATTTAAAGATTGATTCGCAGACAAAAATCCTTACTATTAAAAATGAAAATAGACGAGCAAATAATTTAGACCTTTTATAATCTATTGATTGTGTATACAAACAAAAACTTTGCTACACGAGCCAGTGTGACGGCTCTGTACGAAAGTAAACGTTAAGAGAAAAGTATTAACCTTCCAAAGGAAAAGGAAAACGGAAGAAGTTGCTGGAAAAAAACAAACAAAAAAAAAAAAAAACAACCCCAAGAATATACATAGTGCGTTGTTTTCGTTTTACGTATTATTGACCTGTGGGTTGAGCGTCAGGGACATGAAATGGGTGTCTCCACGCATTGCGACGGCGTTCGCACCCACCCTGCGCCATCGTGCGGGCCGTCGATTGAAGAATGGCGTGACCCCTGCGGTGTGTGTGTGTGTGTGTGTGTACCTAGCGGTGCGGCCGCCAATCGCCACCTCCGGCCGTCTCGTGCTTCGACCGGCTTTGACGGTTTGATGGGGCCAGCCGCTGGCATGCCACGCCTCGCCCCAGCCCCGCTCCGCTCCGTCCCACTGCCGCGCCCCTCCGGCTCCTTCGACACGCTCCCGTGATTTACCGGGGACTGACAGCAGCCGCCGCTGCTCGTCTTCGGACGGGCTGGGCGGGAGGACTGGAAACGTTGTTCCGCAGGGCCGAAACCCTCCGGTGCCCTTCGTTAGGGCGAGTCGCGTGTGACCGAGAGCGTGGTTTCCAACGAAACTTTTTGTTTTCTTGGTCGCCGCCACGCAGGCCCCTGCTTCTGCGGGGCGATGCTAATCGGTGTGGCACGCTCGAAAACTTCGTGGGGCGTAGTTCGTTGAACTTCGTCCTGCTGTAGAGAATGACTCTGAGCTGTTCGCTAAAATTTACTTCTCATTTGTAATACGAGTGGCACTGAGCTGCAAATTTTAGATAGTACTTACGTTACATTGCGTTATGTTGCGTCCGAACCTCATTAAACGGTACAAAAACGGAATTAAATTCAGTGCGTAGAGAGTTTAGGAGTTAGTGGGACGGCTTCTCGAGCCGTTTAGTTCTCCCCAGGGAAAATATTATCATAACTCAAATTAACGTTTGAGTTCCGCAGGAGTCCGAAGTGTTTCCCGACGGGTAGGTTGTTTGCTTTGGTAACGTATTGTTAATGATCCGCGGCCGTTTCCGGTTCCTCCCACGCGCGAGTCCGCGCGAGCGTAACGACGCGGCGGGGGCGACGCGGGGCGTAACGGCGTGTTCATTGCCGCACAAAAGCACGGGGAGGCGTCTCGCGGACGCGGAAATAATTGGTTTCCACTAGGTTATTCGGGCGGGGCGCTGCAGGGCAGGGCGCGTCGCGTCGCGCCGTCAGATCGATGGGCGCCGCCGTGTCGGGGGCGCCCGCGGTCGCACGGCACGGCGCGTGTGAATGGCCACGTGCGCCCGGCGCCGCCCCCTCGCCCGCTCCTGTCGCTTCGTGTACGCGTTATCCGCGCCGCGAGCACAGCACTTCCGCCCGTGTAACTTCCTTGCTGTTCGCTGCCGCCCCGGCGGCGGGGCTTCCGCCTGGGCGCGTTCCCCCTCCGCCTCCCAATTACTGCCCTCCCCGGCGCGCCCGTGCGAGGAAGGAAACTTTTAAGTTTCTGCGGAAACCGCTGTTTGTTTTTCGGATTGACGTTGTGCTGGCGTACAGATTCGAAGTGGTTTTCTCGCGTTTTGCTCCTGTGTGGCGCTATACTTTGCATCGTAGTAAAAAAATCTTAGTTTGCTCTGAAATATGGCGTTTTCGTACGTTCCGGTACTCGGGTTTTCGTGTTTTGTGTGATCGAATGTTTTTGTGTAGCTTTTGTTTGTTTTAACTTCATTGATTCGAATATGCCGGGGTAGAATAGATTTCAGTGATACTGTCTGTTTTCAATTACGTCCTTCCATTATCTATAGGGAAGAAACATTTGTTTCAATTACGTCAATCGATACTGAGTTATTCGATTGCGTTTGGGCGATCTTGTCGAATGAACTTCACATGTACTCATATTTCTCTGATGTTTCTCTATTGATTCATGTTCCTGCCCTATTAAGGTTTCTTTTTCGGACGTCTATTTTCCGTGCAGGTCCTATTTTTCTTCTTGTAGTCTGTTGCTTTTTAAATCCTATTTGCTGCGTCCGTTTTCATCACTAATTTTTCAGCATCTTTCTCAGCGTTCTATCTCGTTATTATCAGTGCAGTCTAACTGAAATAGGGCGCTGTTGAGTACGATGTGGCCCTTCCAAAGCCGTTCCCCCCGCAGTGCTTATCCGACCCGTGTGCTTCCGTGTGATCAGCACCTGTGCCAACACGCGTGCCAGCGCCCTTGTCGGCGCGTGGCGCACGCGTGCAGGTGGTGGTGGTGGTGTGTGTGTGTATGTGAACCGGCTGGCGCCGCGTGCCGCGTGTTGTCGGGACCGCGTCGGGAATGCGCGTCCGTGTTTTTGCGCGCTTTGGTCCGAGAGGAGAGGGCGTGTAGCTTTTCGTTTTACACGACGCCGCTCGTACCGAACGCACAGCGGCGCAATTAAACGGAAGAGTGCGTTGCGCTCCAGCGGCTCCGATGACCGCGCACCCTGTCGGCGGCGTCGCTTCTTTTCCCGGCCCGTATCGTCCCGGCCCGTACCGTACCGTCCCGGCCCGTACCGTCCCGGCCCGTACCGTCCCGGCCCGTACCGTCCCGGCCCGTACCGTCCCGCCCCCACCGTCCCGCCCTGGCCTTGCCCCGCCCTCATTGCGGACCCTCGTCCCTGCCCTAGGCCCCCGGGCGGGGATTACCGCCTTAGTTTGTCCCCGTCTGGTCTTCCGATCTTCGTCGCCCCCGGGCGGCGTTCTTCGTTCTCCAATCCCGACTCTGATTCCCGCCTCGGCTGTACCTCGTCTTACGAGTGGTCCACATGCCTGCCCTTCGCTACGTCTCCGCGTTTGTCTCTGCCCGAGCGCGCTCCTCCTTCCCCGACGACGTCATCGCCCCCGCCCTCGTTCCTTTTTGCTCGCCCGCCCTCTCCTTGCGTATTATATCCGCCTTTGGGACGGCGTCGTCCAGTGACTGCCTCGCGGCGCCCCTTCCACCCCGGCGGTTCACTGGGCTGGCGCTCGCCCCCGCAGCCGCTTCCGCCTCGCAGACTGCGTACGACACTCGCCCTCGCCCTCGCCCTCGCCCTCGCCCTCGCCCTCGCCCTCGCCCTCGCCCTCGCCCTCGCCCGGTCCGGGGACGCGCCTCTCGGAACGGGAAGTTCGCATTTTCACATTGTGATTTGCAGTAGCAATGCCGACGAGTGGAACGCGACACATCCAGAACAGCAGCAGCAGTAGCAGCTGCAACTATTTTCATTACGATGCTTTGGGTCCTGTTGCAACCGTTTCCCTTGTTTGTGGAAATGTTCATTATTGGTCTGATGTTTCTTGCTCAACGGCAGCCGCTGTTATGTACCCCACTTTACTTGTATTTGTAGACGAATGTAGTGCTAGATACTACACACAACGGTGTATTACTTCTTGCATTTAAAATATTCGAATCTCTTGTTTATTTGAATAAGTATTGCAAAACTTTATTAGATTCCACGTTTTTTTTAAAATAATTAATTTGACTTCTGTAGTTCACATGCCCACTTCCTCGTAAAATGTGCATGCGTTCACTAATGTGCCTATAAGGCTGTACGATAAATCACATAAATCGTTAGAAATTAGGCACAGGCGTCTCGCATTTTTCGCCCGCATTCGCCGAGCGAAGTGCGTCAGATGTAACGGAGACGATGAGCCTTGACGTTTCGGGTTAGATGCGAGTGACACGTGGCTTTATTTGCTCGCCTCGGATCGCTGAATGTGACATGTTCATTTCCCGTAATTGCAGCCCAAACAAAATTATCTTGGCCCCCCTCCCTCGGCCCTTCGAAGCCGCTCGTCGAACGCGGGCGCGTCCCTGTCGCGCGGTAATGAGCGCGAGAGCGATCGGCTGCCGACAGGCCCTTGCACGGCCCGCGCCCCCGCCTGTTTTCAATTCGCAGCTATTGTTTCATTACCTAAAACAGTCTCGCGTCGGGACGCCGTCCGTTCCGACGACGGGCCGCATCCGCGCTGTGTTAATGGCGTGCCCCTTCGTTAGTGGTCGAGTATTTCTCTGTTGTTTTCTTTCGTCGATGAAATGCTTCTACTTCCTCTAGACGAAGTCTGCATCGCCGAAGTTATATTTGATGATTTCGAGGGGGGAGTAAATCCAGTAGAATCGTTAGGCTTTGTGGTCACTTACTGATAAGTGTGTAGTTTTCCAAGTAATGCGCGTATTTACTTCATGTAAAGGAAATGAATGAAAACATTTGATACTGTAGCAAATAACAGCTCACGAAGAGGATATCCATACGTCGCTCGGCCTTACTCGTGTTGCTTAGGTGTAAGATGGCAACTGATGGATATGTCCTGGAGTTCCGGTCAACTGTCAACTCCATTCCCTACCTATATTTTCTATCGCTTTTTCGTAATGTTTACGCGATCTAGATTTTTTGTTAATCCACAACTTGAACAATACAATTTGGCATTTATTACTTTCGAGTATCGTGACTAGAATTTCACCATAAAGGGATTTTCTCTTTAATTGAAAGATCTGTTGGAACTATTGATTTTTGTAGATTAAAAGTGTGGTTACATTCATTAATTTATCTGCGGTAAAGTTTTAATTAACTTGCAACTAACAGGTTTTTGAAAACTGGGTAGCGAGACGCGAAGTTGAAGATAATAGCGTTGGACGCCGCCTCATCGGCACGCCGGCGCAGCAGGTGCTAACGCCTTCGCCGCCGCCGCCGTCCGGTGGGCGTGGCCGTTCGTCGCCCGGCATCCGCCTACCTCGCCTCGTCCCCCCGCCCACTCCCTCCCAGCACACGCCCCCGCCCCTCTATCCCCCCGGCCGCGACCCCCTCCTCCTCAGCCCCGCCCCCACCCCACCTCCGCTTCCCTTGCCCCGCAGCCCGCCCCACTCACCCCGCCCAGATCCCGCCCCGCCCCGCTGCTCCCATCCAGTCGTGGCGATCCGCGCGTAGCCCGCTCCGCCTCGCCCGTCCCCCGCCCCCTCCCGTCCCCGCCCGCTCGCCCCTTGGCCACGCTCCCCCCCTCCCGCTGGCGCTCCTTCTCCCGCCCGGCCCGCTCGACCCGTCTGCTCGTCCCGCTCCCCGGCGCCTTCGTCGGCTTCGATCGCGTCGATGCGCACGCGCCGCTTGGCCGAGCCGCGGAGCGCTCGCCCACGCCCACGCGCGCCGCGCTTCCCGGAAAACAGGCCCGCGCCGCCCCCCTCGCCGGTGGGGCAGCACGCGTGCGCGCGATGGAGGAGGGAAAAGGGCTGGGGGCGGAGTGTCTGGACCCCAGCGTGCGCTCTCATTTGCAGCGACGGTCGGGCGATGTTGGCGCTCATCGCCTTACGCCTCTCTTCCAGGCCTCGCCCCTGATGAGTGACTTACCTGCACCACTGGGTAGCCAGCATGGCGTGACTTTTTTTGGAACCTGCCTCTACTCGTGTAACACTGCCTATAAATGCTTAAATGGCCGTATCTTCGAAACTGTTCGTAGTAAAATATTTTTTAAAAAATGCAATTGAGACAGGGAATTACGTTTATTAATTGAAAATATATTATTAAAATAGCAAATAATAATGAAAATGTATTTTTTTTAGATGTACTGGCCACGACTCATCTGACGATAAACTCATCAACTTCCTTTTTTTCGCTTTCACATCCAAGCAAAGGAATCGCCACAAGACGTACAATTGCCAAACAAACTTCGGACACTCTCGAAACGCCACGTACACGATCACCAAAAAAATGTAAAAACTAAAGAACTTTTGCCAAATGTATAGAAACATCCGCAATTCAAGCGTTAAAATTGTACTGTAATATATTCTTAATATCTACTAGTCAAAGTCAGATTTGCGTGTATACTACTGAAAAATCACTTTGAAAAGCATTAATGTCATACGACGTCGCATGCGCTTGAGTGGCTAATGAAGTTCTTGTTTCCACATTCGCGATAGCGGATTAGGTGGTTTGGAATCTTTTTCACGAGATTCTATAATGGCCTTCAAGCGACCACAATAATGGACCATATGTCTTAAAAGAACTCGTTGAGAATGTTAGAAAGCGTAAAGATCTACAAGAACGTTCACTTCACAGAACTAATTCCTCTTAATTGATAAACTCGTAGATTAAAGAAAAGGAATCCGGTCGGTGTGGAATGGTGAAGTAATGGACTCAATCATCCATTAGGTGTGAGTCAAACATGTGCAACTAAATATTAACAATTTAATTGCTAATATACGCCGATAGTTATTAGTTACCCGGGTAAAATATTTAACAAAAATAGCTTGTGTACCATATTCTTAGTTGCGATAACAATATATTTAACAAGCTTCCTGCGTTGCTTCCCATGAGACGCCTGCGTTGCCACACCCAACTATTAAAATATTTTTGGAGAATGATTAACATTTCGTCTCGTTTCTTGCACACTATTTGTAAAATTTTCATTTTATTACCCTTAATGATTTATTTCAGCTTTCTTCGATTGTTAGTATTTTTATTTTGGCGTTTTATTGTGTTGCTCTCTCTCACCAAAATCTCAATCCGAAGGAGTTTGTTAATTCCATCGACGTAAAGCGGATATGATTTTTTTCTTATGGTAAAGTGTATTTCAAGCAAGTTGCCTGAGGCAAATCGGCAAGTGAGAACATATTCGTATTCGTATAAGGGAAGAATTGTATTTTGGCCATTTATGTACGTTATTTTTATGTGGAAAACACAGATATTTGATGATACGTAACGATATTCGCTATTCCGGCACAAAATAAATAAAATTTCGTATCATATTCGTATCCTACTCTTCTCCAACCACCTGGCTCATTTTCATTGTATGTCTGTATTCATTTTCGCTTTAGCCGTTCCTATCTCTTTCCTTTCTCTTCAAGTGTATTATCCGTTTCTTCCCTCTCTGTCCTCTTTCCTTTTTCGTCCTCATTCAGAAATGCTCCTTGTGGAGGTGAACTTCTTTTAACAATTTCTTTTTTTCGAAAGTATTTTCTTTTCTATCGTCCTCATTTCTTCTCGCCCTTCGACACCTTAATATCCTTCCCATAAACTGAATATTTGTGTCGTGTTTCGCGTTCTCTTCTCTACAACCATTTGTGTTTGGCCCGTCCTCTCTCCCACTCACCCGCGAGGACGCTGTATTCGAGTTCCCTGCCAGCACGTCACACCACAGGTTCTTTAATTTAAATATTGCGTTGCGTGGAGATCAGGACGTAATTAAACGCAGCGAAACAAAAGAGGCTCTGCAGTTCCACGTGAAGAGATGAGGCGGTCATCGTCTGCGCCAAGGTGCGCGCAGCGACGGGTGCAAGGAAAGAGGGGCGACACAACCGGAAACGAATAAAATGCCAGTAGGGAGCGACCAAGACTTCCGGTATATTTTTAAGACGGCCTTGTAGATGAAAAAAAATCGAGGTGTCAGGCGTAGAAGATAACAGATCGTTTTTTATAAGTTGTGGCTCCATCCATCCGTTGTCTATTTAGTTTAGTATTTACCTGTATATACTAGTTCAATGTACGGCTCATATGAAACATCGTGTTGTTGTCGTTGTCGTTGTTGTCGTCATTCATGATCTCCCTTCAACCCTTCGAACCAGAACGTTCACTTGCTTTAGCGTGCAAGGATTGCCGTCTGGTTATCATATTTAACACCCCAAAACAGTTCTGAAAGTTTCACAAAGATTAATAGTGTTACTTAATTACGCTCTGAAACTGAATCGATTTAATGAAATATTAGTTTTATTTTCACGTTCTGTGAACGATGAACTGAATTTGTCGGCAGTCCAGCTGTATCTAACTTTTGTTTTCTTATGTAGTCTTACAGTGTACTCCTGCCGTGGAAAACAACTAGTTGCGTGTAATCTGCGATGCATTTTTGGATTCCTAATGAAAGTTAAACTAGTATAACCTATAACTTAATTTACTGTAGTTAGAACTCCAGTTGAATCAATTTCACTTAATGTAGCAGTAATCACTCGAGAAATTCTTATGAATAGAACCCGAACATTTAGACATTTATTTTACCTAAAATAGACAGGCAGAAGGGCATTTATGTTTTCTAAAATTGCCGTGCGAAAAAACATTTATTCTGGGTAATGCAGAGGTTCAAAATGCATGTAACTAATGAGCATTCACCATTTAAAAGGAATTATTGTAAAAAATTAATAAACCATTTTATTCACATTTTTATTCAGCCCTAAAATTTACATTAGCATTTACGTGGAAGGAAACGATCATCTATTGTGTAGTCTTCATTGTACATGACCACGGTATGAATACTACCAATCTGTGATACTCGCGACGCTGTCTCTACGAATTGCTATTGTTGACTCGAATGTCGAAATTGCTTGAGTAAAGACGAAATTCAGCACCGGGAAGGGTGCATTATATCAGGCACTTCTGTCTTCAAGCGTTCGGAGGCCATACCCGAATGTGGGAAGGTGTTCTTCGTGAGTTAAAAACCCCGACGGCATCGAAGAAAAAAATGACAAATCTTGACCGATATCCTCTGCCTTTTGCATGTAGAATTTTAACACTACCAGCCCCTCGATCCTCCGGTTTCAGAGTACGGCGAAGCACGACCGTGGTTTTGTGTTGTCCAGGCTTGTAGGAATGTTTCCAGCTAGATCGAGAATGAGAAAACAAGGAAAATAACGAAAAAGGGTAATACCAAAAGTAGGCATCAGAAGCTAAAATAAGCCAAAAAAAGGGCGTAATGAAAATCTATTAAAACAACTCCACAAGTACAATTAAGTGATTCCTGTTGTTAAAATCATAAAATCGTAACAATGAAAACAGGCATTTTGCCAAACTTCCGGGCACTATTTATGATCATATTTATCTAAGACCCCAGAGATGCTCACATACATAATCAGTTAATCACCAGTTAACTGAGTCTTGGCACATGGAGGAGATAGAATGGAACCAGTTTTTTTTCTTAAAAAGTTTACCTAGTGAATCGTCGTAGATTTAGAATAGCAGATTGAATTTAAATGCCATCCTGAAATATCTTAGCCGAAATTATTTATCCTGATGGAGCTCTGCATCATTGACTCAGCGATTCCATCTGAACGTGAGGCATGATACGGAGCGACATGGCCTTAACGTTAATCCCGGATTTGTCTGCCTAGTGTTTGCTTCAGTTTACCGAAAATCGTAATGTGTAACCTGGCGCCTCCCATCTCGTACCTCAGCGTTATCCCTCTCGCCGTAAACAAAAATAAACTGACGGCAATGTAAGCACTACGTACGCCCAAAATTCTTGCTAGCGATCCTCTCTGTTACTAGACATTGGTTGCGTTCTTTTTTAACCCGTCGTAAAGCACAGCCGCAGATGCGGACTCTGGTGGAAGTGCCGTTGCACAGTCGATTGGATAACAAGGACGAATGTTTATGCGCGGGAAGGTTTAGTTTTCATTTCTTCTCCAAATAGCCGGCGGCAGAAAGCTTGCGTCCGCTACATCTGTTATTCATAAAGGGACGTTGCGAAAGCTTCGGGGGTTTTCGCTCCCCCCCCCCGTCTTTTGTTTTACCTTTCGAATTCTCCACGCTATCTTTTTTTCGCTTCGTTCTGCGGCACGCACGAGAAGCAACAGAATTCTCACCCTCCCACGCTCGGAGTCGGCCTCTCAGGTGAATTTTTGTTCTGTGGGTGTATTACGTCATCATAAGCTTCTTCATGTAGTACATGAAGTGTGTTAAGTTCCTTCGCTGCTTTCCCTGCATGTTTTTATGTAACTTTTTTATCCTCGAGGCTTATTAAAATTCCAACTCGGATGTGAATGTTGTACCGTTAGAATAGTTACGCTTAATTCTTCTTCACATTAATGTATGCTATTGTTAAGGAAAGTTGGATCTTCACAAGGGATGTGCATGTGCAGAGTGGGAGCTGTTTTCTTGTGCTGGGTTTGGAGGGTAATTTTCTCGGAAAGAGACATTCTCGTGAACTTATTTCGTGTATTACACACCTCACAATTTGGTTAATTCGATAATATACGTGAAAATTTCCCATTTGTTGACCTCTCTCTGCTTTAATAAGTTCAGAACATAACCCTTCAGTTTCGGTCTCCGCAGTTGTCTCGCTCGTGTCCTCGCTTTGCGATATAAATAAAACAGTCCTTAATTCGGAGCCGTCTCGTTTTCCTTTTCAAATTCTCGGTGGGGGTCACGAATTCCCGTTCATCAGTGGGCTTTCTTCTGTGCGTCGGAGTTGCCTTAAAGACGCTAATAGCCGATTCGCTGGGTCGTTTCAAACCAACCCAATCTACTTGGCGGGAAGGCGGAGAGCGAGGGAGAAGAAGAAAGAGGGAAAAAGAAAGAGCGGGCCGAGCCACGTCGGCGCCTGAAAATGAGAAACCCCAAACATTTTTTCCCTCTTCATTGTATACCCTAATTACAGATATGATAGTGAAGAACCCGGAGGGCCGTGTTGTAAAAGAAAACAGATGAAGTTTTACATTTCCTATTTTTCGTATTTTCGCTTCGCTTTTTCATTTCCCTTTCTATTATATATACTCATTTCCGTGTGAATATGATATAACTAGAATTGATTATAAACTTCTCTTGTTGGTACAGTTAATTTTCCAATGTGCGAGCTATTTTTATACAGAACTGTTATTTTCTAAAGTTAATGATTTATTTTGATTTCAATTTCCATTCATAGTAATGAGAAGAAGAATACAAATGCAACGAAATACAGGATTACAATTATTTGTGGAAACAGATTTCATCAGCTAACTCGTGATGCCTTTCCCTTTCATGCGGTTATCTTTAGGATACGTCCACCCACAAGTACTTGCAGACATAAAAAGATCTCTTTTCGTTCCAAGGACTCTCAAATCAGAGTTTACGCCGAAATCTCGACCTCGAATTTTTTGATAAATGGCAAACTATTCCTCTACATGACATATAACCGAGGAAAAGTTAAGGTACGAATTATTGAGGACGTGCCGTATTATTACTGTTAGAAGCAGTCACTGAAATTGTGGTGTGGAAGAATGTAACATGTAATAGAAAAACGTACATAAAAAATAAGAAGAGATTAGTAATTACACATAGTAGCTTTCAACGAGGCGGTCGAGTTTTTTTTCATTTCTAGTCACTTCATACATTTTACGTGAGTTGCTGATTGTGGTGTTGAAATAATCGGAAGTTGCTCGTCAGCTGAACGTAAAAAGTACAGCCATATTCCAGCAGAGAAGGATAAACTTCAGGGCGGAAAGCTCGTTCGCGAAGTGCGTTGTCAGTTTTTGCGACACCGCACCCGACACCTGCGCGCCGCGCGCATGCGGCCGAGTCGCCTCAGGTGTCGCAGCGGCGGAAGAGCGAGACGGGCGACGCGGAAAGACACCCGGGAAACAACGATGAGCAACGACGTGGATCGTCTAGGGGTGTCCAACACGGCGAGCTTCACTTCGACGAGACCTGAGAAATGTGGGAGACACGAGAGTCGAATTGTCGAGAAGTCGCAACGAGGCCACTGCGAGTTAACTCATGACGGGTTGATTGAAAATTAGAAGTACAGTATAACCCCTTATAACAATCACTAACAGGGCCAGGGCATGGTCGGTACAAAAAGAGATCGGATAATTAGAGTAACAATAAAAACTGAAAGAAAACGAAAATAGGTAGAGCTACGTACATACTATAATACACGTCTCCGCGGAGGAAACGTTGAAATTTCGAAAAGCTCTTTTTTAAGAGCATTTTAAGCTTGTTTGTTTAATAAACTACTGGGAACTTCCCAATGTCTGAGCCACAATAGATATTGAGACGTTGGTTTGAAAAAATGCTTTCTAGGCAAAAATTTGCATTGCAGAATCATACAAATACTCCAGAAATGTGTACGTTGTTTATAAAATAAATGAATATATTTGTTCAGAAATAAAAAATAACAAAGAAGTAAAAAAAGCAGTCGAATTGTGAAAATGAGGTGCCAAGCATCGGAATTAAACTTGACCCAGGTATGGGGGACATCGTTAGCTAGCCAGCAAAATCGGACAATCCATCCAAAAGGCCAAATATATTTATTTGAGTATACATATACACTGCGGAAGATGAAACTTCGTGTGTGACAGCTATCGAGCACATGGTGCGCTGTTGCCAAACGTACAAGCGCGCGATGTCTACCGTCTTTTTGGGGCACTTCGACAACGAATGGACACTGCGGAAATAAGAAATTGAGGAAATCCTACTCATTGTTTACAATTTATCAGGGCTGATGGTTCATTATGGTTCGAGAGCCGGCACGGCGCCCACGCTCGTAACCGAATCGCGACTTTGCCCGTGCACGTGGCGATGTGTACGGCCACATTGGCAACGCGGGTCGGCGGATGCTGACGTAACTGACCCCCGATTGGCTCAGGGCATGCCGTCGTCAAGGATAAGTAGAGACGCCACCGAACTGTCAATTCCAAACTCTCGTCTTTCCCAGTATAAAAAACATTATATAATATTTTGAAGCGTCACTTCTGCATTATATTGAAGTAGTACAACAATGTGCGAGGATCGGCAACGTGTAGGCCGCTAGGAATGGAGCGAAAGAAGGGGGCAAAGGGCTCTGATAGGTCGGTGTGCCGGAGGTCGTCACGGGGCAGAGAAGTGTCGGAGCGGCGGATGCAGGTGGCGTGGGCGCCGTGGAGCGCGAGGAGAAACCCAGAGAGCGGGTGGCGGCGGTCTGGTCTGGGAAGACAATGACGGGGGGGACGGGGTGGGAGGCGAACCACCTGAGTCGGGTCTCCGTCACATCCGCGTGTGCCGCGGAGCTGCTCGGATTACTTAGTCGCTTTGTATCGAGCGCGGGGCCCCAAGGTAAACAGCTGCGAAAAGTTTCGCCCGGGCCCCGCCACGCCCCCGCCTTCCGCGCTCCCGCGCTTCTTGTTCGGTGAGAACTTGGCGCCGGGGGGGGGGGTGTCGCGCCGTCCGACCGGTGCCGCGCTCTCCCCATCCCGTCCGTCCCGTCCCGTCCCGTCCCGTCCCGCCGCGCCCCGCCCCGGCGCGTGACTCGGCTTAGCCCCCCCTCCTTGATCGCCACATCAAGGCGAGCGACGGCACGTGTCGTATTCAACGTGTGAGAAATGGATGTGGAAGGTATATCTCGGAGGGGTGATAATATACAAATTTTCGATTGTCGTTTAGATTCGGTGTAATCATTTCTCGTACATTATTCAGGAAGGACAGTTACAATAGAATTTTGTCATTACGTGGCTGTAATTTTTGTTGTTCAAATACACGCAACATTCCTCTTAATGATCCATGATATCACTTTCGTGCGAAATTGTCAGTGAGAGCAGACAATATAGCCAGCTTGATGTTTGTTTCTTTTGATAAAGTGATTTTAATCAAATAATTGTTTAGGGGCTGTTCTTTTCGCTGTACCAGCGTTTTTGGGCACCTTTTCATTATTTCAGACACTTGTCCATCCAAAATACCAATTATGAAATTCATATGGAACAGCGAAATGTTTTAAATCTGCTTTTGTATTAATAATTAGACTTGCTATGTGATGGCTGTTCTTGTCTTCGAAGTTTGCAGTTTGAGTTTACTCGCTTTCGGCAAGGTTTCTTAACTGAATCTATTACACTTTAATAACCGAATCTATTTCTGTTTTCAATCTAAATCTTGTCAGACATTGAGTCAGTACTACTGAGACGGTAACGATTTGGCATCTGCCTTGTTGCAGGGCCCTTAGCATGCCTTCATTTAGAGAACCATCATAACATGGCGGAGTGTAGCGCGCGCCGCCACTAATAACCGTCTGAAGCGATGTCACTGGAAAGCGAGTTGTTGGACGAACTTCGTGCGGCCCCTCCCCTCCCCTCTCCGCCCCCCCTTTCTTGCGCAACTTCCGTTTTGGTTGTTATGATTGACGGGGAACAGCACGAAGTTAAGAGGCCCTTGTGCCGCGGCAGATTGTTTCCAACGGCCCGCGACGGAGCGTTGCGCGTTGTTCGCTCGGTTTGACAAACGAGGGAGGAGGAAATTTCGGATTTGAAGTTTGCATTTTAAAACGGACCTCGACTTCATTGAAATGCGGCCCGCGGCGCACCCGTTTTGTCGCCGGCGGAAGTAATTTCCATGTCGGGGTTTCGTCGTCGTTGAAAAGAGCACGGAGAAAGAGACGCGGTAATTTCTCCTTCTTGACATAATACGTAGCGAAGACATGGCTGCGGGGTGTGGATTAGCGTAATGCAAACCGAGACCGCTGTTCTGTCCAATTGCTTTCTATTTCAGATGATGACCGTAGTTTAACTGCGGTGTTAAACGTGTATCTTTGGAGGATTACTAATCCTATTATATAAACAATTTATTTTGAACTGATTCATCTGTGAAAACTTTGTATTATCAGCAATTGTTTTATGTAAAGCAATGAACTTGATTCTTAGCATTGTTTCTTGTGTCCAGAGGAAAACGGGTGAATTTTGGAGAAACTTAAACGCCATAAGCGTTTTGACCATCGCGGATCTACGTGAGTGAAGTTTGTATGTGGATGTGAGGGTTAAGGATCACGTGTTGGAAAGAGCGACAAATTTAATCAAATGTGTTTCTGATTTATGCATCTAATGATAAAGGTGAAGTTGATACGTCCTCCGAGAACCGCTTGTATATACGCGGGCCTTTCCTCCGTCGTTTGAGTTTTTGGAATGTGAGATGACCCAGATTATTGTTTACTGATCTTATACTGTTTTGCAATAGTTCTAACGCAAGTTCTTAGAATGTTTAGCCAACGTTGTGTAGATGGTAACTCAGCATTCAGTAAATCTTTATTTTGATGTAAACATGAGGCTTTGCCTTACGAATTATCGTCGTTTATCCTTTGTGGATTGTGCAGCTTGAATTTAGAACATTTCGATAGTTCGGTGGTTGGAACCGTTGGCGTGTTGCAGGTTAAACGCTTCGAAGAGCAAACGCTAAAAACCTTTCTAGGAATGTTTTTTCGAGCCTAGTACTGTGTATATTCTGTGGTGGTGAGGGTGACGACCGCGCACTCTGTCCGTCGGTTCGCACTAGGGAGTGCACCTGGTGCGGGCGCTGGCGCCGCTGCCCGGGGCTCTCGTTCTGATCGGCGGCCGCTGCGTTGACGTATTGGCTTCATACGCGCACTGATGGATGCCCCGACTGAATAATGAGCGCTTCGAAGCTCGCCTCCCGTCTCGTAAATTGCTCCGAGGCTCAATTTTTTTAATTGTATGCAAAGCAACGGGGACGAGGCCGTTGCATGTAGACGTAGAAACTCAGCTTAGTGGTCTTCGTGCGTGGCGGATGTCAAAAAGTGGCCAGTGGGAAAATGAATGCATTTTTCCTCCTCCGAAATACTGATTAATGCTAGTGCATGCTCTGTCGCGTTATACGCGGTGAAGAGTTAATATTTATTTGTGTGATTTATGACTATCAAATAATCGTAACCAGTTGCAGAGCGTTGCACAAGCTCTTTACGTCAATTATTTTGCATCACGCCCTATGCGCTGCTGTAGTTGTTTTGTTCGCGGCCTAGCCTGTAGTTTTTTGGCGGACGAGTTTCAGGACTTAAGTTTCTTGTTACAGTGTTTAACACCGATGTTTTCTTCTCTTAATTGTCTTCTTTTCAGTGGAACTTTTTTTTGTCGAAGATGCAAAATTCTCTGTCGCATAGACGTAAAGTTTCAGACTCCACGCATAATTTGGATCATCGTTATATTTAAGGTTGTTCAGCTTGAAAATTTCCTTTGCGTGGTTCGTGTCATAACTGTTAAGTATTTTCATCATTATAGACTTCTCTGCCCCAAGTTTTCGAGAAGAGCTGACACAAGCACGGCGATGGTGAAGGTTTTGAAAAAGTAGTGGGCGTTCGTTATTGGAGGCGTTTGAACATAAGGTGGTGTGGCGCAGTGAACAGAAGGTTTCAGGTGCGTCACAATTTACGGAAGCGTGCGTTTCGGCGAACAGTTTTCTTGCTCGAGTTACGAAGCTTCGAGAAAACGCTTTTGTTAGCTCTCCATCTTTTTTAGGCTCCTAAACACTATTCCTATCTTTCACCGTAGTAAATTGCTGCCTCAAAATCTTCCGCCTCTTATGCAATCGTCTCAGGTTCAACTTTTGCTTCGTCTGCTGATATCTGGGATGTTGGTTATCTTTCCTTTGTTCGCTTGTACTTGCATTAAAAGTACGAGACGTCTTTGGAATTCTTCTGCAACGGTAATCTCGTATAAAATACAATAAAAGATTTTTCTCAGCGATTTTCACTCAAAATTTTTGTGTCAGTGGTTTCTAACCTGATCTTCTGATTTTTCTACAAATGTCTATCCATGTATTTTTTAAATCTATATTCGTATTTCTATCGGTTTTCCGCAAAACCTCGGTAAAAAAATCAGATTCACTAAGGATGACGTGTTCTTCAGTTTACGTGTCCGAATTTTGGGGCGTTCAAGAACCGTATTTTGACACCATCCCTCGATACGATCTATGCACGTGGTTTTCTTTTAATCTGTTGCTTTGTGGGTGTAGCACTTCTTTAAATGCAGCTTGTTTTTTCCTACTATATCTCTCATATACGTGCACCATCTAATATCTGTTGCGACTCTCCAGAGACTGATTAGCGTGTTGATTGCCCCTCATTTTAGTCGTTTCCCTGCAATTGCATGTTCGATTGTCAAACGGATAAGAGACTCGATTTGGAGTTGCCAGAGGGTCCAGAGGGAGGAGGATTTGAAAAGAAGTAATCCTGACAAGGGTAATTTACCTCCAAAGCCCGCGATCGGACGGGAGAGTTCTGGATACGTATAATCAGGTCCTCCGGCTGATCCACATGACTCGCTACACGCATATTCTCTTTCTCTCTCCACAGGAAGCAAGTCGTGATTCACGTTTCCGAAGGCAAGGCCTGCGTCACGGACGAATTTTGTTCGTTGCGTAATCACTCGCCAAAGACGATGCACTTTGACATTTCTCGAGTTGCACAGCAGCTGCAGGCGCGAGGTGTGCCTCACCAGGAAGGGCGCCAAATCCTGAAAATGAATGTGCGCGAGGATTTTGGATAGGAGTCTCGTGAAAAGTAGGGGAACTATGAACTGCTATGCCTTTTCCCCCTGCAGATGACAAATGACTAGCACGGAATCAGTCTGAATTTGGCGACGTAAAGGGATGACTCGTGCGAACAAAATAACACCTAGTGCCTCCTTATAGCTTTTTAATTCGTTAATGCATAGATTTGCAAAAAGCGAGAGAAAAAGTTTTAAAAATACGTTGCTCAAATGAACTTGATTCAAAATCTAGTTAATTGGCCATTTCATTTAGTTCTTGTGTGGGATTATGCGAGTCGAAGATAAATTTAAAGTATGTATATTAACCCGACTTAAAAAGATTTACACTTTGTCGATATTTGTATGAATCTCAATATTATTCTTTTCTCAATACACTCTGTTGCATAACAGAGAATGTGTATGACTTTTTTCTACTTAACTCTACAAACTTTGTGTACATTGATGATGACTTTGCTTTTGGAGAAATAGTTTCACGAGAAAGAATTTCGATAAACCGTTATTGCATCCTTAGTTCCTTCTTTGACGAAGTTAAAAAAATCGCTCACTAGCGTGCAATGTAGCAAACACAGTTTTGAAATGCAATTTAGAAAAATAGTGTAAGAGCACCCGTACCTACGAGGTTCTACCTGAAAATATGGGAATTCACGTGTAAACAAAATAGTTTATCAACACTTCAATTTTACTCTGTCTTCTTCAAAGAAGTTTCCCTGCATTCGCAGGGAGAGTAAAAAGCGATCCCAACGTTATGCTTGAGACCTTGTGTAGATGGAACATATCTGGGATTGAGGATGACCTGCACGTCTGCCTGGACATCGTCAATCGAATTAAAATCGAATCCTCTGTCGTAATTTTGGTTAAGGAATGGAAAACATTTACAGGGTGCGAGGTCAGGCAAATAATAAATAAGGTGAAGAAAAACCGTAATTTTTTGAGTTGTGTATTTCTGAATTAGGGGTAAAGTGTGAGCAGTCGCCTAGAATAGATACGAGTGTGCAGTCACTTGCAACCCTGCATCACTGTGGTACGCAGAATGCTCTCCGGACATGACTGTGCAACGCTGCAGAGTTTGCGAAAGTGGGCCATTCAGAACAAGTAACGCGTGATTGTCAGGGCTGTTGTGTTCCTGTACGATAACGCTCAGCTACACACGAATATGCTCATCACAGAATCTCTGACATTCCCAACCTAAATGACATGAACATTACACAGTTTGCGGATGGTACGGCTTTCTATAACTCCGGTTCTTCAATTACTGCTTGCAGTAACGAAGTCCAATTAGACAATCTAATTAATATCTGGACTTCAATATTGCTGAAATACAATATTCAACACAATCCAACCCAAACTGCTGCCAAGATCTTCATACTCCGACCACACTCACCACCCCCTCGACTACTAATGCTAAACAGCACACAATTAACTGATTCTCTCCCAATAAGACAATCAGATACAGCACAAAACTTAATTGGAAACAGTGTTTTAGTTATTAAGGCATCATACATTTGAATAGTTAAATTCAACGATCATAAATCATATGTGTAAATTAAAGAAACAAAAAAAAAATGCAGATACTCCGCTGGAAGGTATTTGACCATCCACTCTACAGAATGGATCTTGCACCCACCCTTTCTTACTCCTCAAGAAATTTCTTTCCATTTGCAGGTGGTATTCAAACACTCGTACCTATTCCTGGCACCACACTTCACTACGGAGGGATAATAAATGACACCCCACGGTATGACCAAATATCTCAATGCTCGTTATGGTTTGTAGAAAAATAGTGCAATATGTGCTTCAATAAAATTATTCCATGAAATTGTTATCTTTTGTTGACAATCTAGGAAAACATATTTCTAGATTCATCTCGTATCACGAACTTTAACTCTTGTCACCTTCACCATTTAAAGTTCGTCATTGAAGAGTTTGTCCGACTAGTTAAGACTTGCGGCTGAAAGTACGCAGGATTTACACCACAGTTTGTTCTGCGATCGATTTGGTTGATGCCGGTTGAATTTTAAAATTTTGGGCTTTGGGAGCTACTTTACATGCACCCCCAATGACATTTTCAAAATGTCTTCAAAAATGGCTCCAATTTTTTTAATATTCTTTCTCAGATAGAGCTAAGTACTCTTGTGAAATGATACATACAATCCCGATTTTCTTTGATTAGGAAAGAATCTCAAGTTCCTTACTAGTAGTCGGAGACAAGGGCGCCTCTTGTGCCAAACCGAGTGAGGTTGACAGTTACCGACCGACACGCGCGCTCGATTATATGAAGATAAGAAATTAATATTAGTAGTCAACCTTAACACAAAGTTAAAAACGAGTTCTTGTAAAGTGCTGCAGAATAACCACATTAATGTGCTGGTCTATATCACGTAATGAGCACGTGTTTGCGATTCGAGTGTGTGACTGAAGGGGGCGTGGACGTGTTGAACAGGTTGACTGGCGCGCGGCGACCGCGTGGTGCGCGTCGGGCGCAGCAAATACGGGGACCGCGCAGCCGTCGCTCTCCCTCGTGCTCGCAGCTGTCGGGCGGCGGCGTTCAATGCCGAAAATAGGTGATTTACTCCGGCGAGGAAGTGAAAAATGGAGCTCGTTTTTCGGCCTCGCCGCTCCGAGCAGCAGTCGCGGGCGGCGGCTCTTCCCCGAATCCGGCGGCGGAACGCTGTTGCGCCCTCATTCGGCAGTCGTTGTTCACTCTTCGTTGCGCTTCGACGTTTATTGCCACGCGTGTCACTTGTGTGTGGGGTTTTGATGCGAACTGGGTGGCGTTTAGGGCGGTTACACATCACGCGTGGTGTGGTTGTATGGTGCACACGATTGAGCGTGGAATTAAATTGTTAATGAGTTGTAGCGAGAATTTCGTTTGCTGATTTCACCCTCCTTGAGTTTGAGATTTAGTTCGAAGTTTATAGTAATTTTTAGCTTCGCTTACAGTGAATACAAATGCATTAGATTATTTATTTGGTAAAGTTGCGGGCGCAACCTTTTTAGGCACTACTCGTGTATTATATGAAAATGATAGGTTCACGTCTGTATTCCTAACAAAAATTAAACAATTTTTTATTGCGTTAAGAAACAGAATCGCCCTTCCCCCTTTATATATTTATGTGACATGTGAATATCATAGAGGTTATAAAATCTGGCTGAAAAACTGTATGAAACGTTATGATAAATCCGAAGATACTTCCATTGTATTAAAAAAGAAAGATGATGGCAAATATTATTTTAAGAGGTAGCTCATTCAGTTTCTAGTTGATGTCCATATTTTTCTGTAAATCTTTTTGCTGAATTTAAAGCCGAATGTTGCGGAACGTAAGATCTGACATGAAGATTTAACACTTCGTTCTCTGATTTCGTAGATATGACAAAATCGTGCCATTAAACATTCCTTGGAGTTCGATAAGTTTCTTGATACAGTAAAATCTGTCTAAACCGGAATCTATCAGGACAAAAAAATTTCCTGTTTAAGGTTTACGATTTATGCAGGGTTGCCCATTTTATGACATTTGTTTCATTACAATTTCCGTTCTGAAACTAGGAAATTATATGACTATTATAATTATAAAAATATATATATATAAAAAGAAATCGCCAGTAAATGAATAGCAACATTTTCTGACAATTAAAAGGAAAAAATACACAACTTGTGCACTAAAATAATATTACTAACTTCTTTTCAATTACGTTTTCTGAAGTTGAAACCTCTTAATATTTAGCGTTTTATGATTTTTCAACCATTGTTGAACAGGTTATGAAACTCATAGAACCCACCACCTGACTGCCTAGTGGCTGCACCTCGACTGCTTGCCGACTCTTTCAACACACAATGCGTCACAACCCAGAGTACTATGTCTTTCTGACACCCTCACATGACCTTGACCAATGCGGCTCCTGTCGAGGTGTAACGATTGTCAACCTGGGGCCGGTAGTTGTGTGCATACAAGCCATGTCCGTGCACCTTCCCACACTTAGAGAGCAGGATGAGAGGGAATTCCCCTTGGGTCTACGTCTTGGAAGTCAAGCGATCCTAAGGTCGAATTATACGCTGACATCTGAAGCTTCTCACCTTCACTGTGCGGATGCTGACGACTGAAACAGAGAAATTAAAACATATTTGCAAACGCATTCATTCCACGTATTTCGCGTCTCTCTGTCAACTGCCTTCAATTCGCAGAAATTCAGTTTTATGTAGGTCCCCCCCCCCCTGCAAGACATGAGAAGCCGTTCTGTTTCCGCGTTGGACAGATTCCACTTTATGCGGTGCAAAATGCCATTAACCTTCCCGGGCCGGAGAAATTTTTCGATTAAAGCATGTTTCTGGCTTGTACAGGTTCCGGTTTAGATAGATTTGACGGTAATTTTCAGTTCAATAGGCGTTTTCTTTTCCAAAAAAAAATATTACTCAATTCTTTTTGTAAACACATGGATATTTAAAAATAAACTTTTCAGTAAAATCCAGCAAAAATAAAAAATAAAACTTTCATTTCTCAGTTTATTTAATAGTGTCTCTAAAATGAATGGTCAAGAAATGATCAAGGCGTTAGGCGAGGAGCGTCTCGGTAGGTAGTAGGTCGAGAGTAGGGCGAGCTTCGGACGTCGTCCTCTCTTCCGCTTCGGCGGAAGCGGTTGGCGGCGGCGCGGGTGCGCGCTCTGGGTGCCGGCCGGGCTTAATTCGGCCCCACGTGCTTAATACATGCGCATATCTCTGCATGGGACGGCGCGGCGGCGGTTGCGGCGGCCTGATCCATTGCGTGCTGCGCGTCGCCTGCGTCCGCCCTGCGCCGAGGCATTATAATTGTTAACGAGAAGGGCGACGCCGCCCCCAGCCTTCCTGGCTCTCTTTGCACTATCCAGTAACTGAAGCCTCCTGGTGTGTATTTCATTCTAGGTATCAATTAGTTCCCTTGCATAGTTACTGCTCGCTCGGGGGCTTATTTCATTACTTTTCATATTTTCTGTCATCTGCTTCCTTTTTAGCCGCATTCCCGTTTGTTTTCTCATACTGTTCCCACGATTGCCATCAGATTCTCCTGTCCTTCGGGGACTGGACTCATCGCACATCTTTGTTACGTGGGATCCACTCTGTACCAGCGATTTCAGTTACCCTCTTGCCGATTTGCCAACCTGACCACTCCTCTTAACACCCTTCCCTTTACTTCAATATTTCATCAGGCTTTCAATATTTTCGCTGGCTTCTTCCATTCCTCATAGTGTTCCCCGTAGTCTTCGTAATCTCCTTTCACAACTTCCGTTGGTTTCGTGATCCCTTCCCTCTCTGTTCTCCCCTACTCGCTACACATCTCCATATGTATCACGACATCTCCTCTGTGCCATGGCGCCCTCTCTGCCTGTCGCCGCGTCACCGCGAATAGCAAACGCCTCCAATTAATCCTCCGCGTCAGCGGCGGCGCTTTTGCCCTCGGGAGCGACCCCCGCCCCCGCACGCTACGCGTTCGCCGCCGCCGCCGCCGCGCCCAGGGAGTAATCGGCATTTCGAAGTTTAAACCGTGTTTCTGTTGCCTGGCAAATGAGGGAGCTACAGGTTCTCGTTTACTGTTAAGAGGCTCGCGCCATCCTCCCTTGACGTGCCGTGCTTCCAAACTGCCTCCGAGTCGTGGCGTGGCGTGCGTGGGCGGCGGGCGCGTGGCGTGGCGTGGCTTGGCGGGGTGGTCGGACGGGGGCTCGCTGCCGCGCGGCTCTCCTGCTAAGAGGGTCCTCGGTGTTTTGGTGCGGGACTTGGGCGCTGGAGTGTGTAACTAGCTCGCTCAGTATTTGAGGGAGGCTCCGGATAAAGTGAAGTTGGCGCGGCGCGCAGGCGGTTTCTCGGATCCGATACGCTGGAGTTGCGGTCCGCTAATGCCTCCAGAAGCTGGCTTCCACACAAGTTCGTCGCGGCGTTTCCTATTCATTTAGTATTGCTTCTGGTAAAAACATTGCTTTGGTACGTATTTTTGAATTCATTGTAATTATGTTTTATTAATATATGTTATCTAAAAAGTAGTAAGGCATTTCTATTGGTCTTTGCCGATATATTTACCTCTGCAATATCAGAATTTCCGGTGTATTATCACTCCGAGGAATTGAAGACACTTAAATCCCATTTAACATTTAATAATAATAATAATAATAATAATAAGTTTGATTTGTATTCGTGAATATATTTTAACGTACCTAAATTATATTTGTATTCATTTATATATTTGGGAGCGTATTGACTCAAAAGGGATTCGGTATGCCATCCAACTTACTAATGATGACCTTCTAACGCTACGTTTTTAATTCCCTGTAACTAAATGAGTTGAACTGCGAAAAGCTCTATTAGAAATGTTCGATACATTCGTTTTTGATATGAGTAAGAAACAGTCTTTGACGTTCATTCTCAGCAATTAAGCAGCTGGCTCTTTTACCGCTTTCGTGAATTTATCCTCACAAAAGGTAGCCTTTGTGAGAAATAGGATGTGTCGTGTTTGCGCCACAAAGCTCTCACTTCCTCCGTTGCCACGAATTTTTCGTTGAACTCTTTCCTCCCTGAACTTTCGCTAGTGAGGGAGGGGCTCGTGTACGAGGAAGTTGGGTCATACAGGCGACGGGCAGTTTCGTGAGTAGAGTCGATGGGAGCAGTGGACATGAAGGGACATGAAGGTGTCCTTCACCAGACGGGAAAGCGCCATTTCGTGAACTTACGTGTGCGTTGTATTACTCGTACGCCTGAGCGGGTGTGAGCCATTTCACCAATCGTTGAATACCACAAAGAGGAAATTTCGCTATTGTATCTTGAGTGCTTCCGTGGCATGCGTCACTATTTTTAGCGGCTCAATGTTCTTCACGTTGCCGTTTGTGTATGTTTTTTTAAAATTTTATTTTGTGGGAGCAAAGGCGTATTTGCTTAGCAGAAAGCGCCGCGATTTTTTTTGCGTGTGTGCATCGAATCGCGAACAGCCGCCGGTCCTTCTCGGATTCTCGCGCTCACTTTTTTCCTTAAGATCCCCGCGTTCGCGCCTCAAATAAAGCCCGAAGATTTATGTGCGAATATCACACCTCTATCCCCCGGGAAAATGGCGGCTGAGCGTTGAGCGAGGAAGTTTATTTGCTTAGGAAAGGGCTATAATTTTTCACCTCCGCCTTCTGAAGTGCGCTTGAGCCCGGCGACTTGGGAGGGATCTGCACTGTGCTGCCCGCGGCGCGCTTCCGAGCAGACTGCTGCAGTCTGGGAGCGTTCAGGCCGTGCGGGGCCAGAAGGAGATACGAAGGGAGAGTGGAAGGAGAGTGAATTATGGAAAAAGTTAACCATTTTAGATATGTAGGTTGTGATAGCACTTTTGAATACAATGAAGATATCTCAATAAAAAATCACAACAATTCCAAAAAAAATCTTTGCCGCAAAAATAAAATAACCGAGAAAGAAAACAAGACAGGAAACCCAACTTAAAAATGTTGCAAAATTATGGCTCTTAGTACTTCTTTACGAATACGAGATGTGGGCCATGAGGGAGAGAAAAAATATTTTACTCGACGTCTGAGATGAGGTTCTTGTAAAGAGTCAATGGGTGCACTGTGTTAGACAAAATAATAAGTGAGGTAATCAGAAAAGAATTACAACTACTCCCGTTAATAAATAGAATACAGGACCCGATGGTCCCAGCATCTAAATAGATCGCATCCCCAAACACATACACCACTCCTGACCTCGTGGTAAAAGAGATGTCGGCCGTCCAAGATTAAGATGGCATGCTGAAGACGAGCAGGAGATTCTCCTAACCCCTGAAGAGATGATGAGGATGATGATGATGATGAGTGGAAGGAGACGAAAAGAAATATTTGAAGATTAGATTAAGATGATTGTTAGAAGTATAAATATAAAATAATTTATCTTCTTAAACACATGTGCCACTAATTTTTGCTTGTCAACCATTGTATTGGCTCGAAAACGGTACATTTATTCCACTATACGTCTCAATTGTATTGACATTCCGCTCATTTGGCGAAGCAGATGCGAGACAATCGATTATTACGTGTGGAGGATGATAGAAACATTCGAGTAAATACTAATCGCGTCTAGGAGAAAATATTTTTTGAGAGATTCCTGGGCCCGAAAATTCTTGAATTGATATTCCCCTCATATTCCACTTCGAAATTACTTTAAAGATGGAGATAAATTTGGATAGTTTGTGTAAATAAACCTTAGTTTTTCTTAATGTATAAAGATGCGTTTTCGGAATGAGTTAAGCCGCCTACTACAATGTGTTCGAGTATGATTAATAAAGATATAATTTGTTTGTAAGAAAAAGCTGTTTATTTAGAAGTGTTTTTGTTTCGAGTTAATTGAATTAAGAGACAGATTTTTCTTCGGTAATTCATTGGTACACCTTTGGAACCACTTGGTAAAAACCTGCACAGTATTCTAAAGGTATTCACTTTTAAGGTATTCACTGTACTCTAAAGGTATTCACTGCAAACGTATTCACTTCTGAAGGTTTACTTTATCGGAATGGTGTGCATTAAATATACGGGAAGTGATCCTAATCCGTGAAACATTAAATTTTTTTTCTGAAACATTTTTAACTCTTGACATTTAAGACATCGCTAACTCTGCAATTGTGGGGTCAGGGAGTCTGTCGACCCTTCCGTTGGGTTGCAGCACGATATCCGTTTCATTACTGCACGAGATTCTTGCGTACAGCAGTGCAGCGGTGTTTCACTTGGTATGTGGATTATACTCGTAGATTCGTCCAGATTGCAGCTCAGAATGTTCGACTCGTTATAATTTCCGTTTGCCGTACTCTGTACTTCACACAATTTTTTTTTTGTGGTTACAATTTGGAATGTATCTCGATAACTGATAGGATATCTTAAATATGAGTCCTCATTAAAATGGGCTTTACTGCTGTTCTTTTGGAACTTGTTACGTAACCAGCAACGTCAACGTGTGCATATTTTATATCGTGCACCAACCCTAGCGCAAACGCTGCTTCGCCTGTGTTTGCCGAGGGAGACGAACGTTGCTGTACCGAGGACATGAAACTCCAATATACGAAGAAAGTTTCACTGGTTTTTTCGCCGGATTGGTCGTCCAAAGCGCAGTGTGTGGTAGGGACGGCACAGCAGCGAGACACTTTCTCTCTTTCTCTCTCTCTCTCTCTCGCCCCTCCCCAGAGCCTCCTCGGGGTAATTTCGAGTTGGAAAAAAGTATCGGCGATCGATTGCCTTTCTTGCGGCCTATTCAGGCCCATTGTGCCGGGCCTTTATAATGGAGCATTGATTATTCTTTTAAAGGCGGGGAATTACAGGGCGGCCCTTGCCACTTGCAGCCGCGGGCGGGAGGGCGCCTCTGCACAGTTGCCAGGCGAACGCTCTCGTTGGCACGCCCGGCTCTGGTCCTGGCACTGTCGCCCTCTCGTCCTCGCCCTATCAGGGTCATCCGCACGGTCACGTCACGGCCAGCGAGGATTTTTCATCCGTGGACCGGTGTTCAAAACCCGCTCGATTGATCTGGAATTTGTGGAAAAAAGGAGTTACGCGGCTGGTTTTCTTGGAGGTTTTCCCCATTTCCCCTTCCTCTCGTTGCAACATTGTTCTATTGTCATATGCATCACATAATAAGCATAAATTTCATTTGTCATTCCTGAGATCCCGTAGGCTTGATAATTGAAACCAATAGAATAAAAAATGTCGCTTTGTCGTGAGTTGTCTCTGCACTATCCCTGCATTTCCCAGCATTCAGAATAGAACTGCCCATCTCGGGTCAACGCTAGCGCTGAAACCCGTTGGGCAATTTTCTCCAAAATTGATGTTCCCCGATCGATCTCAACGAACTCGAAGCCCTCCGAGTTTGAAACGGCTATTTTGATTTTTAGGCCACTTTACACTGGAGTCTCAACATTTTCTTAACATAGTCACCAAATGCTAGCCTTTGAATGTTAAACTTAATCGTCAGATGACGTAAAGGACGCGTAAAAGAATGGCTCAAGCCTAATTTTTTTTTGAAGATAGAGATTTTCTCTCCCTTAATAAAATCTGTTGTTCGAAGACATGCACATTTGTGTACATTATTTAATATGTAATGTACATTGTTCGAGGTCATGTACATTTTTTCTATTATGTGAATAGTTTTTGCGTAGTTGTGCATAAAATAGAGTTAATTTTTAACTAATTACTTTTTTAAAATGCTTTCAATTTTTTAAAAAAGTGTCTCCTTATATGTAACTAATAAAACGAAAAATAGTAGGGCTGGCCCCATTTCCGTCGAACTTTTTTTTTCAAAAATGGCAAGAAAACATTGGAAGCATGCAATGTGAAAGATAAAGATACTTGTCCTACATGAAATCTGTTGAAAAGATCAGATCTTTAAAAATTATCATATACTATTTGGTAAAGAAACGTAGTTTTTGCGTAATTTTTGGTTGAAGTTAAAGTAATTAATAAAAGAAATAAAACATTTCCTCAAAAACGGCTTCAATTTTTTTGTCTTTTTTCGAAGATTTAGATCAAAAGACGCTTAAGGAAGCAGTTAAGATCTGACTTTTTGCACTCTTTGAGTTTTCGAAAATTACATACATTAGAAGTAATGGGAGCATTAGATTTAAAAGTGTCAGCAAAAGTGAGTGCGGCCGAGCGACTGCGTGGTGTAGCGGTAAAGTGCATGGCGAGTTAACTCCACACCTAAGTTTGAATGTCGGCGCGGAAAAAAGGTTTGGTTGTTGAAAACACTGTTGCATGTTCATGTACTAGTATAATATTGCGAAGCCGTTACAAATATTATGAGCAAGTATGAGCGGTTTTAGCACCTAGTTTTGACCTGTACCTCCAGACTTTCTCGATAATTCATGGGACTGTGTCTCGGTTGTGTGATTTGTGGTATCACATTGTGTTAATATATATCTTGTGAGACGCTTTCGATTGAATTAAACGGCAATCTTACCTTATTTAAGTTTTGCGTTATTTTTAAAATCTACGCCGATGTCTGAATCCCAATCTATTGGCTATATTAAGTTATGCTGTGCTTTCAGACTACGAGACTGAACTCCGATTCTACATCGTAGAAAGCAAATAAGAGTATAAAAGCTAACAAAACAAAACTGGAAACTTAACTCACCATGCTAGTGTGTTTGGCCTACTTCTTGAATATCATGACGTTTACAATCCTTGTGTTCTATATCGTTCTTATATTCTGTTCACATTTCCTTCTGATACTAGATAAAATACAATGAAACAAAATTCTTTACTGAAAGGGGCTTGGAGAGTTAGCACATCTGGGAAGTTGGCGAAAGGCGGAGCTCTTGATTCTTTTTAAGGCCTGTCTGGAACGTCAGCCCGCATTGATCGAATGACAAGCGATGTCTGCCTTAATCGCGTTTGTGCAGTATTTGATCGTTCTGGTCTGACATAAAGGACGATCGCATTCACGGCTCATCGTGGGGCCTCTTGTGGCGTCGTGAAAGTTAGCACACAGACTTGAAAAGTATGTGCACGTTTTTATTTACAAAATAATGTACAAGTAATGTATTGAAACTACTGGTTGCACACGTTCAAGTATTTCCCGACCGCCAGCCGCAATCGTACAGTCCTGTGAATACACCTTATTTACCAGAGAAGCCCTGCCTCGAGTGCACGCTCCTACCGCGCCACTCGTGTGACTTTCGTCATCCATGCAACGCACGAATACGCTCCAGCCTGGGCGTGAATTTTACGCAAACCGGGAGTTTTTCAAGAACAAAACCCGCCGGCGAGAGTGAGTCGGCCTAATGTTTACCCGCCGGATCACCTCCGCCTGTTAGCCAAACTGACGTTGCACTCTCCTTACTAGGCGACCAATGAAACTGACACGAGTTTGTTATGGATGGCGAAATTTGTTTGCTTGTACAGTCTAACTTCCTGTCTGAAAAGAGAAAAAAAATATATTTTGTATATTTTTTAATTTTTCTTCAGCGATTGTCATTGTGGAAAGAGGAAAAAAATGGTTGCTGATTACTGTTACTCAGATGCATCATCCGTTAAACTAGTAGTAAGGACTTTAAATGCCCCGAAGAAGTGGAAGATTAGAGCCAAAGCAAAATTAACTTGTCCGTAAAATATTCCGTGAAGATTTCATTTTCGGACAGTTTTCCCTCTCGTTGAATTTTGAACGCGGCGGACATGATTCTCTTTGTCACTTTAGATGCATTTTGTTAAATCTCTGGCGTAACTGTGTAGAAGATTCGTTAAGAAGCTTGTGGAACATGTTGGTGAGTTGGTAGAATGAATTTGTGGAAAGGCAGCCGCTGCAGCAATATTCAGGCAGAGGGAACTTAGAACTTCGGGAGAATCTGGAGTTGGAAGGTGGATGTTGTCCTAACCTCGCGTCCACCGGCCAAGACGAAACGAGATAGAGAGGGAAAGCGAGAGAGGACGAGATCCTCGCTTGGTTGGATTGGCTGTAACGAAACCGTATTAAATACCCTCGGCCCCATTGTTCCAGATTTCCTCTTAATTTAATTGCAACGCTTGTTTGTTAGGTAGCGGGACATAATTTTGTTTTCCATTGCGTCGGCGCTCGCGACCTGGGCGAGAGAGGGTGGGCGCTTTTGTTGGCGCAACACCACCGCTCGGTCGGATGGCTAATGGTCGCGCGCTGCGCCACGGGCACCCCCTGCCACCCCCAGCCACCCCACGGCCCCTCTCCCCTCGCCGGGGGCGCCGGCGCAGATGGCCCCGCGCGCTCGCGCCCGCCGGCGCCGCCGCCAGCGCCGCAGATAAATGTGAAAGTTTACGCCAGCGCGCATGCGCCGCTCGTTAACACTTTGGTTGACGGCCCGCAAGTGCGTTCGTATGTCCATCCCATGAGGAAATCGTGGGCCGCCGCTGGGTTAAGTACGCGCGGCTGCATCACGTTGCGGCACAGTGACATGGCTGCGTGGGGGGGAGGGTGCGTTGGAGACGAAAAGGGCTTGGTCGGTATTGTGCGCGGGACGGGGGGAGAGAGAGAGTGTACACAATCCCGGCGGGAACAGTGGAAGGGTGGGAGTGATGACATAACGAGGAGAGGCGTAGAGAGGTGGGTTGTGAGGGGGGAGAAGCGGTGTGTTTTAGGACATAGATGGAAGCGCAGTAGTGCTTTTGCGAAGGAGAGAGCGGGAAAGTGTTGAGTTAATTCGATGGGGTGAAGGTCAATGGGTGAGTTACGGGCGAGATGAGCGCGGGCGGAGGGTATAAGAGGTGCTTGAGAATATAAAGGGGAGAGAAGTAGAGCATTGGTTGCAAGGACGGTGACTGGGGGCGGTCGCTGGGGGAGGTGGGTGGTGAAGCGAGGCGCTTCGCACACTGCCTGGAAATGCGAATTAATGCAACGGGTTGACGAATAGGCATTGGAGATGTGAGAGAACAAAGCTTGTCACTGAAGAGGGAAAAGAGTAGAGTAAAAGGTGCGTAAAGGAATGTGAACTGTAGCTTGGAGGGGAAGCGACAGGGGAAAATTGCGAAGAGGGAGGGGAGTGCCGGGAAAGAGGGTGAGAGAAAATGAAAAATGTGCGTTGGGGTGAGGGGACAAAGGGATAGGGAGAAATTTGTGGAAGAGAAAGAGGGGAGAGGAGGAGAGCGCTAGTTCCAGGACGGCGTTCGGGAAGGAAATAGGCGGCGCCGCGGCGCACGGGCGCGAACGGTGCCACTACGCCTGGCAATCGAAACTCGCCGCTTGACTCATTAGGCCCCTCGCTTGCCCCCGCCTTCCGGCCCGGCCCGGCGCCCCGCCGCGCCTCTCCCTTCCCCCCAGCACCAAGTTTCATTTATCAGGTTTGTAAACTTTCGGGCTCCCTCTATTAAAGTTGGGCCCTGTCTCGCGAGCGGGGTCGCTGTGGGCCGCGGCTGCCGCCCGCCAAACGCGCCCCGCGCCGGCTGGCGCGCTCGGAGACGCCAACGCCGACGCCGGCGCCGGCGCAGAGGGGCTTTAAAGCGCACCGAATAATAACTTGTGGCTTACGGAACTCGTAGGGTGGCTTGCACTTGCCTTGCTGGGCGAAAGTCGCAGTGTCCGACGCTTTGCACGACTACTTTCCAAGAGCCCGTTGTGGGGAGGTTTTACGCAAGACGGAATGATATTCAACTTTAAAATTCAGTTTAATATACGAGCGTATATATTACATATTTCATAAAAGAAGCATTTTTTAAATATTTGGGACAAATTAACCAATCTTAGGTTACTGTGGTAGTATTGCTTAGCTTTAATTAAACCTATTGAGTGGTCCGTAAATAAAACTTAATTTCGCAATGTCTAAAAAATTGCTCCTATTTTTTATTGACCTTTGCCCTCGGATAGGGTAAAGAAATTCTTGAAAAATATCGCAGGTCTCATTTACGTTAAAATATCTGATTTTTCGAAAATCAAAAATGTTCGATTTTTTCGGCGTCTTCCTACAACTACACTATTGAAGATAAGAGATATTTTCATGAATAAAAACTGTTGTCCAATAATTCTTGATATAAGGTCATGTGCAATTTTTCCAAAATCTAAGTAGTTTTCGCATAATGTCGCGTGAAATAGAAAAATTAAAAAATATTTTTTTCTCAAAAACTGTGCCTATTTTTGTGCAAACGTTATCCTCATATGGAACAAAGAAATTTCTCCATGTATGGAAATTTATTTTTCTGCAAACTCTCCGAATTTTCGAAACTTGCAAAGAATTACATTGCAAAGTACAGTATTCAAGTATTTAGAGATAAATTAAATCTCTTCCAGAAACGTAGATCTTTAATTAAGGTCATGTGCGGTTTTTAATTTTTTTGAAATAGCCTGAAGCTTTCACGGAATTACTGCTTAAAAGTTAATGCAATTAACGTAATTACTGCCAAATGTGTCCTTTAACATTTTTTCACGTAAAGCCCAAATGGTGCTAAAAATAAAACGGGTCTTATTTTCATTGAACTCACGGAATTTTCGAAAATTGGAAAGTTAGAAATGATGCGAGATAGAATACTCTGTGTGTTTAGTTTCACTATATAAATATATTATTGCAGTATTTGTGAAGAATTTGTGAAAATATTTAATTTACGGCATTGGTCTTCGAGAGCATTATATTTGTTCTAGATCAGAGTGTGTGCTACTTTTCGGAAACTTATTTTGTATGGGTGTGTTCACCAGCATTTTGGGTGCTGCGTGCCACTTGTTGCAACTATTCTTTGAATAAGCGGTTCACTCTTTACATCGCATCGGTTGGATTCGCTAACGTATCTGGAGGAATTACTCCGTGTTACGGTGGAACTTATCCGCTCAAGACATTCCTGCTGGCGCCATTTCATAGGAAGACTAAGCAAGTATTCGTGGAGCCTAAGGCTATCCAGGGTATCTCCTTGTAATATCTAATAAGGTACGTGATATGACTGAACAACCAATTTCAGAATAGATTTATGTCGATTTTTTCTTCCTGTCGAGGAAAGATAATGTAAGAAAATTCCTAACTTTTTATTTAACAAATGCCTTTCATGGATTTTAATGATAATCTTGGCACAGTTGTTACAATACTTGTCATTGCAGAGTGCTCAAATTATGAAGATATGTTTTCGTGAGATTTCTGGAAATCCATGTTTCCTCATTTTTATTTATATAAATCTCTTCTTGGCTACAGCACAATTGAAAAGAGATATGTCTCAAAAAGAGATTTAAAATAAAAATATCGTAAGGTGGTGAATGATAAGTGAAGAGAACTATTGTGTGAATTGTGTGTTATCCTGATTGCAAACCAACGCGGTTGCTTTCTATTTCACGGATTTAATGTTTCGGCGAGGCGCACCAACAGGTCTTCATTAATTTCATAATTAATTAAAGTTAATTTAGTCATATGTAGGTACACAGAAACGTCATATTATTGTCGAAATTATGTTAATATATTTCTTGGAAATGTGCTAATTAAATTTTTGTTCCCGCAGAACTAAAAATTGGTAATTGCATTCTCATTTTTAAGCGTACTAACGGGCAAAACGCGTTATCAGCACTAAAATACAGCACGTAATTTTGCCTTTTAGTGCTTTTGCTGTCGATAGTCGAAACGCAGTGGCTTTCCATGGCAATTTTTAAAATGAGATATCATAGAGAACAAATCCCTCGAGTTCCGAATTGATGACCTTATTTGCAAAGCGAAATGCTTCTCCATTTATTGTCTAGTTTTACCTCTCAAATATATAGTACTTCAGACGCTTCTTCATCATGCTACCGACTAATTGAGTTAAAAAGTGCTTCTTTCCTGTATTAGACTTGAAAACAGTTCTAAACCGTATTAGACCTGAAATCCTATCTTGAATATAAACCGGCTTACGTGGCTCAGGGCATCTGTTGATGTCACTGAAGTGCCTTTGTTCGGGAGGTTTTAGGTTCACGCCCTGGTGGTGCCAGGAGTTTCAACACTAGCTACGAATTCAGTTTATGTGGAATTCAGCCGCTGTCTGGAGGAGAATTGTAGCGTCCGGTTGTTCGGATCGATAGTCTTCCGAAGTTTCTCTGATCAACACCAGACGGATCGAGCGCTATCTTTCCTTCCACTTCCTTGTGCTTTCCTCTCCCCTTCCTACACACACTTGCTCACATGCACTCAGTCACGTGTCGGAAGCTTGGATCTTGTCCGATCTGCAGCGATGCCACGCTGATGGGAGATACCTAAGTCGACGTAGGTTGGCGCTGGATCTCGCCATCCTTCTGGGGTATGACGCTGTCACCTCTCACGTTAAAAACATGCATTGCACTTACGGGAATAATGACTTTAGCAGTTGACGCGTCCGGAATCGTCAATCAATTGAACTGTAAGGCCGAATGTGAAATTTTGTGTTTCGTCGAGATAAATCACTTTGAAAATGTCAGTTATTGTATTAAGAGGGCGAAAGGAAAGTAAACGAGAGCGTGTCCCTGCCCCCGGCTGGGTCCGGGGAAGGCGGGAGTTGGCAGGTGCAGCGCCGCCGGCGTCGGCCGCCAGGGCGCGCGCGTCCGCCTCGCGCGTTGGTGCGTACCGGGCGCAGCGCCAGCCCCGTCCCCCTCCCCGTTTGCGCAGCTTCCGGCCCGCTCGGTCGCGTCCCGCACGCTTCCCGAACGCGTCGCTCAGCCACGGGAGGGAAAACAGGTGGCGATCGTCGTTGCGGGGAGGAGGCTAATTTATTTCTGATCAGCATCGGAAATTAGTTGAAAGTGTGTTGCAGTTGTTTGTGATTTCAAGTAAGAGTATTCGAAGTACTGGTTTTACTTTACCCATTTCTTTAATCAAAACGATGAGTTGTCCACATTAAAATTTGAGTTTATATTCATACACATTCTAGAGACTGAATTCATTACGAGAAGGTTAAGATCTAAATGATGAATTCGCGGCGATAGATTCCACTAAGATAATTTTCATTTTCCATTTCCTTTCATTCTGTTATTAATTCACAAGTCCTCTATCATTCTATTCATACAATTTTATTCCATGATTTCTTTCAATTCCATACTTAAGTCTTTTTTTTCACGTTCATTCTGAATTCCTATTTCCATTCTTGTTTTTGCTTTTATACCGTATTTTGTGTAATATTGAAATTAATTTCGTTTAGTTTTATACCTTATTCTCGTAAGTTCTTTCTAGTATTGCTAGTACGTATCTAGTACGTACTCTTCATAGTGATACATCGCATTTTGACCTCTGCCATACTTCGTTTTCGCGAGTTCCACGCCCTCCGCACCCTTCGCTTGTTCCTGCAATTGGGCCGGCGGCTCCGCCGCGCACCCTTCTCGTGGGGTGGCTCGTAATTACGATAATATGAATGCTAACGAGGGCGGCTGTTTACCAAAAACGCGCCGCCGCGCCACCGCATCGTTCCCCCTGGCGACGCATTTAGGAAGCTCCCCTCAAACACGGGGCGCGGTCGGTGCGCTGCGAACTGCGAGCGATCGGTCTACCCTCTGCCTCCACGAAGCCCTCTGCCCCCGCAGGGATGGTGGACGCCTCGTCTGCTGCGGGAACCTTCGCTCTTTCGTGCCCTCTGCCTCCGCGGAGTTGCCAGACGCTTTTCACGAATCTCGTTACCCGACGTTCCCCTGGGTGTATGAGTCCAACTACAGACTCTGTTCACACGTTTCCAGGCGTTATGGACGCCAAAAAATATCTGCCTTGTGCTCTTCTTATTGCGTGTTTCAAACTTAATGTCTCTTTCCATTTTAGCTTACTGTCTTCAGAAAAATGTTCGATGCGATATCAAAATTGATATCGCTCTCACCGACGATTCTCCTATTTCACTTCTCCGAAAAGTCTCTGTGTAGTGAAGTCTGGTCAAGTGTTTTTCTGTGAACAAAAAATTCTATACTTTTAGTTTTCGACAGCGTTTGTTTTGGGGTATGAAAATGTTGTTTTTGCATTTGAAAGTTTTATAGATGAAGAAAAAATAGAAACGTATCTTTTAATTCTTTTTCTGTGATATGACAAGAAAGAGGCTATTATTGCTTCTTATCATTTCCATTTTATTTGTAATATAATTTAGTAAGTGAAGTTTATTGATGTGTTTTTATAAAAACGAAACACAAATTGTGTCCATTTGGAATGTGCGAGAATATTAATTTCGTATTATTATACGATGATGTCGATGTCTTGTTCATGGAGGAAATATTATATGTGTAAGAATGAACGCCTCTAGTAAGAAATTTTATCACTGGTTAGGAGTCTCCTTCAAATCGAAATAATACGTAATGTTTTGTCGAAAACTGTAGTTAATATATTTTGTAACAATTTTTTGCTGATCCTCTCTTATGCATAATACACTTTTTGACATACTAAAAATTTAATGTCATATCTCTATTCTTTTATGCTGTGTCCTGCGGGTTAAAGTTGTGCATGGGATTTTGCAGAATCGCAAAACGTAGTTCCTGTTGAGATAATATATTCATGATGTAAATATTACCTTTTTGTAAGCATTTCCGGAGCGCTTTCAGGCGCCTTGTTTATCGTTCTCTTAATCCCCGAGCATTTTAGGCAAATTTACTCCCACCAAGCTAGTTGTAACTCAGAACAAATAGATGACTTTTCCCCTCTCACTGAACATTTTCTTTCTTTTTACTTTTTTGGCCGGTTCCGTTTCCAGGGCATCGTAGGATGCAGATAGGCAACACGGCGATACATAGATGTGTTGCAAGTTGCTGGCTATTCCTTGTTGGAACCCTCACTGCAAAGGGCTTGATTCAAGCACCGATCATCAACATTATGCACGAAAGTCATTTTAAAAACTCAAGACGCATGAAATGAGCTATAAAATGAAGTACGGAAACATGAATTTTAATTAATGCCCTTCAAAAAGAATCACTGAAGGTTCGGAATATTAAATAAAAATAAGTAATGTGTGAGAAGATGCAAAAGGAGGCAAAAAAATTAAACGAAAACATTTCGAAATTATTTTGACTTTTTAAAGCCTCAATTATCACCAACGAGAAGATATTTTACTGCACTAGATGTACACAAAGCAGGAACATTACCACTAAATGAAATTAAAATTCGGTAAATAAAATCTGCCTTGTTTTTTGATTCAATAGAGACTGAACCTAAAGGTGAACAACAATTATACACGTAGCAGACGCCCAACGCGTGTATTCAGACTCGTCCAGACCGCCCGGAAAACCGGTGCGGGCGCGGCAGGCGTGGAAATAGTCCCAAGTGCACCACCACAAAGCCCTGGGAGCAGTGGCAGGATTCCGCCGTATTCATTACGTGGCGCTGCCGGCGAGGCGTCGGCGGCCTGCAGGCGCGCCGCGGGCGACGCGGCGGGAGCCGCCTTTGCAGCCCAGCGCAGGACGGTGAATGCACGCCCTACCCTTTTTCTCGTTTCATTATCTTACCGTTCCCTCGCCTCTGTACTGAGCATTTCCTTACGAACTTTTATTATTCTATTTCTCAGCGGTTTTGCCATTTCGTATTGTCTACCTTTTTTATTCTCTTACCATTTGTCATGCTTCTTCTTCTTCTTCTTCTTCTTCTTCTTCTTCTTCTTATTATTATTATTATTATTATCATTATTATTATTATTATCATCATCATCGTCATCATCATTATTACTATCTTGTCGTTTCATACTTCGGGCACATTTTTACACACTTAAACTGTTGGATGTTTATTTCCCTTCCCTACCTAATCTCAATATTTTTCTCTACCAGCGTTTTTCGTGTTGAATGCTTCAATCTTGCTCGTGATTAACATCAGTTAAACCATCCTTTACAACCAACATAGCCATTACCTTGGGGCTAGTTGCAGGGGCTTCGCGCGTCGTCTACAGCCCACGATGTCGTCCGCTGTCCCCTGGTCCACCCTTCTCTGCCCTCTCGTCGCCTACTCGTCCCCTCCCTCCGCCGCGCGCCGCGCTCAGCCGCTCTTCCCCGCCCGCTCCCCCTCGCGGCCCGTGCGCGTCCTGCCGCGGCGGCGGTGTTACGCAGACGTATCCATAATTTATGGCGCTGCGGCGCGAATCGGTTTCCATTACTCAGCTACGGAGCGTTTAATACGTATTTAAATCTTGAGCCGCTGCGGACATTTATACGTCGCCCGTCCAGCCTCCATTTACGGGAAGTCGGCCCCGTTGGTGCTTCGAGGAGTCATAAAAACGCGCTCTTGGCGTTGGTTGAAGCCTTTACCAACATTTTTGAAATTGTTATCTGGAAAGATTTGTTAGCTTAGAAATACTGGTACTCAATATCTGAAGAAAATTATATTTAAAAAAAATCTGTGAAATTAAACGCTCGTATCTTATGAGTCAGTTTGATTATTCGTATTTTTTGAAGCGAAATTGCTTCCTTTTATAATGGGATTCATCCAATACTTAAACTAATTATTTAAATATCGTTTTATATCTATCCTTTTTGTAACGTAATCAACTCGCCGCATTTTTCTGTGAATCTTCAGCCTTTATATTCAAGGGAATGTTTCAAAAGCCCGAATACGTTATTTTTGTTTACATTCGAGAAACGTATGAGTAATTATTTGTTAACAACAATGTAATTAATTCTTACCTTTTTTAAACCAAATCGTTTTCTATTTATCATCGTGTATCTAGAATAACAGTTCTTATTAGTGATGTTCTAGAATGCGAAGGTCCTTGGAATAACATATGTGTGTATTATCTTGTTAACGCATTCACACGAGAGACTGCGTTCGATGATGCTACGGAGGAACAAGACAAGGTGGTTACCCATGCGCGCAGTAGGTGCAGCTGGACATTCCCCGCGCGGCAGGGCGGTTCTCACACGCCCATCCGCGCCGTCTCGGTCGGCGGGTTGGCGGCGGCCGAGGCGAGGAGCGACGTGGCGCGGAGCGGAGAGGCGCAACGCGGGCGGGCGGCGGGCGGGACGCTCGCCGTCACTATAGAGACGGTAGGGTGGGTCGGGTCGGGTCGCGGCGGGCTGGCCGGCTGGTCGCGGGCGGGGCGGTGTGGCCGCTCGGTGGTCGGCTCATGCGCCGCTGCCGCCCGCTGGCCGCCGCCGCCGCCGCCGCGCGCGCCGCCATGTTGGCCGCGGCCGGGCCGGTCGCGCTGGCAGCGCCGCGAGTGGAGTCGAGCCGGTCCCTCCCTCCGTGATGTGCGGAGCCGACCCGCGGGCGCCGCTTGCTGCTGCCGCCGCAGCCGCGTCCGTTGCCTCGCGATGCCCGCAAGCGCCCCGCCGCGCTGACGCCCGGCCGCCGTCGCCTTCGCCTCGTCCCTGGCCCGTGCCACCGCCCCCGGCCGCGTGCGCGCTTCGCGCTCGCGCCGCGAGGCGCTTGCTGCTGCCGCCGCCACCCTCCGCGGGTCTCTCCGCCCGCCGCCCCTGGCCCATGGCGCCCGTGACGACCGACGCTGACGCCGCCGCCGCCAGCGCGAGTTGTATCGACCGATGCGAGCGGAGTAGGCGGGCGCCCGCGCCTGCGCCGCGCCGCGCCTCGCCGCTCGCAGCCCGCCTCGCCGCAGCGCTCGCTGCGCTGGCCTCTCCGCTCCACTGCCGCCCCGCCACAGCCGCACGCTCCCCTCGCGGCCATGGTTGAGTCGCGGCGTGTGCGCACCATTGTGGGCGCCCGCCCCCGCGTGTGAACCTACTTCTGCGGCCTCGCCCCCCCCGGGCCCCGGCCCGCTCCTCCGCTCAATCGGATGACGGCCCGACCCCAGGCCCCCCCAGGCGTAGCTTGCGCGCCCGCGCCGCGCGCCAGCGCCCGCCAACCACGCCGCCCAAGGCAAAAGATGCGGGAGGAATGGGCAGCGCGCGCCCACGTGTGCCGCGTCCGCCCCCAGCCCCACCGCCCCAGCCCTTTCCCCGGCCCTTCCCGCCGGCAGCGCCTTCTCAGCCGCCGCACACCTGCCCTTAGCCACGCGCCCCGTCGTGAAAAAACTTGTGCTGACATGACGTTATACTCCGCATTTTACAAACCAAACAGAATTTCTATTGTCAAACAAGTGAACCCTTATATCTGCAACATCAACTGGCTTTCTTTCGGCCATTATAAACTACTGTATGCATGTGCGAATGGCTGATGTGTGTTTTTCGGGTAGCAGCCGGGGACGATCCATTCCGAGGGTGGTGGTTGACATCGCCGGGGCCTGCGGCGGCTCTCCCCCGGCCGTAGTAGTCACAGTCCCGACCCGCGCGTGGGCGACTGACTGCACTAAGGAAAGCGCTCGGTGTCAGTGAGTGCGATCGGTGCCTCGAGCGAGCCCCGTTGCGGCGATGACGCCCGCGGATCGCCGCGGGGCCGCGGCCGCCGCCTCAAACCGCCCGAGGCGCACTCGCGCTGGCCGCTCCTCGGCGTGAGGCGGCGCGTCTCGCAGGTGCGTCCCAGACTGTTGTCGCCCGCCCGCCCGCCTGTCCGCCGCCGCCGCTGCCGCCACTCGGAGGTCACCGCCGCGCGCGCAGTATTTCACAAGTTCTTTGAAGTGTGCGGAGGCGTACGCGTTATTTTTAGCGCCGGGGTTTTTATAGCTTTTCCTTTACCGCCCCCCTTTGAACCGTGAAACGTGTTCGCGTAATTTAATGGTCGGTTTATGCCTGATGCAAACGTTTGCGTGAGTGAGAGCGTGAGTGAGAGCGTGAGTGAGAGTGTGCGTGCAGTGCGTTGGGCCGACCGACTGGCCGCTCGCCTACTGCCCGCCTGTTGGCGGTCCCTCACCGCGACCCGCTGCCCTCGCGGCGCCGATAAAGGGATGGAGGGAGGGAGGTGCGGGAAGGAAGGGGGGTTCCAGGCGGGGGTGGGACGTAGTTCGAGGCAATTCACTTTATGGGGCTTTCAAACTCCGGCGCAAACTATTCGGTTTCAAAAGAAACTGCTGATAAAGTTGCAGAACAACTTTTGGAGTATAATTTAGTTGATATCGAAAGACGAAATTAAACGATGTTAATTTCCCCCACCTTCCTCTTTCTAGTGTCGGGTGAGTAACGGGTTCTCGTGTGTCTGCGCAGACTTAATGAAAACAAATATAGTTTTCTTTGAGGGTTTTTTAGAGGAAGGAATTACATAGGTATTGCGCTGATGACGCTTTAAACATCACTGAGCGGAATTTGCGATTCGTCTTGAGACTCGGCCGTTGATTTTGCTCCAGAGAGGTTCTTCAGAAATGTTGTCGTGTGGACGTTAACAGGAGGAAAGCGGTGTCTGATATGCACGCTATCCTCTCGAGTAACGGCCGAGCTGTCCCTGATTCGATTTAATGCCTGTTGTCCTTTTCCAGGTGGCCGTAAACGCGATTTTATCGCTTTCAGAATTCACGTGCAAACGTTGCGTCGTGTGTTTTGGAAATCGACAGTCTGTTTCGCCGTCCGTTCCCCATTCACAGCGTTCTTCGACTCGAACGGTCGCGCACGTTTATTTTGCTTTTCTGCACGTTTATTGACTTTTCAAACATTCGAACGTCGGAAATATTCGGCATGAAGCCATCGACTGAAATTCAAGACTTCGTAGATGCTTCGCGTACCTTTGTTTGCTACATGTTGAGAGACTGTGGTTGTGTATGTTAATGAACTTACGGTGTTCTGTTAACTCCAGAATGATACTATGAATAGCTGCGTGTCACTTTGAGCTATAAATCACTTCTAGTGTTCTACGACTAAGTGCATAGAATCTAATAATTAAAATTTTTTTTCGATTAATTGAATTCGTTCTTTAACGCTGAAGTGAAAGGAATAATTTTCAAAATTCCCATTTTTTAAGGGATCGTCGATAAAATGAAAGGAAACTTTCTTATCATTGCCCTTTTTGTGCTTCATTACCTTGAATAGCGTCCAGTCATCGAAATTCACTTTGAAAGTGACTTTGTTTGGCGACGGAGATAAAACGGTGTGGTGAATTCGCTTCGGCGTTCCAAAAAAGTCTGTCGTAAAGCTCGATGCCTGGCAGTGAATGCAGTGGGCTTTTGTTCGGAAGGCCGGCGGCGGCGGGACTTATTTCAGGTGCACGCGGCCGCGTCGCTACTCCGCTGTTAATACAGCGCTTGTTGACATTCCGAGACAAAGGCAGCGGCCGCGGGTGGCGGCCTCTATTGAAGGACGCGTTGACGGAGGCCGACTCGCCCCGCCCCGCCCCCGAGCCACGTCTCCGCCCTCCGGCTCATTAGAATGGCCGGAACCGTCACCTTTTCATTCCTCGCGACATCTCGCTGCTCCACCTGCCCCCGAACAGGCGATGCAAACGCCTTTTACCATTCAACCGCCCCGCCGTCGTTCCATTCTGCGTCGCGTCTTTGGTTCTGAGTTTGTGGCACCTGTGTGGTTCTGAATCTACTATCTGCGAGATCAAAGTGTTCTATCGTCTTGCGTTTACGAAAAATAAAAGGTTATTCCATGAAGGACCTCGTGTGTGTGTGTGTGTGTGTGTGTATGCGCGCGCGCGTGTTAGCCTTTGTGGGGAGACACAATGGAGTACGTGATTGCGTGTTATGTACGTGACGCTGGGGATCGGAAGAGCTGATCGGCACCAATTGGGCGTGAGCAAAGCGTGCGCTGATGCTGGGGAAATTTAAGACCGTGTGAGGGTGACGTGATCGCTTGCAGAGGAGTTTAAGGAAGACTCTCACCAGCTTAAGTGGCTTTCTGGCAGGTGTACTCCACTGTGAATTTATTTACTAATGAGTTTTTTGAACAAACATGAACATATAAATGCTTTCGTAATATTCTCTTATTAGCGAAATTTGGACACTGTTTTATTTCAGATATGATTGAAAATTAAAATTGGTGAATTAAGTTAGAATTTGTGGTGTATATACTATGCATATTGTCAGTGCTGATTCAGCAAATAGTTGCCATTCTGGGTTCATTCTTTGGGAATCGTATACATTTAGTGTGTGCGTTTAATTTTATTTACAGAAATGATTTCCGTTTCGTAAGTGATGGCAGCAAATATCTATTTTTTTGTTGATTCCTACGTCTACTTGACGCAAATATTGTTAATAACTCTTACAAGCACCTGAATAAATTTCCTTCATATTTTGCATATTATTATCATCATCATTTGGAAGGTGGATCTAGCTTGGTCTTTCTGCAATCTCTGGTTCATTCAAATTCATATGAGAGAAAACATAAATTTTCCCGTAAGCGACTTTTCCGGGAACGTGCCCCTGAAATCCTTGTCGTGCGTCGGGTGCTCACCCTTGAGCTGAAGAAATTCGTGAACGGAATGGTGTCGACCCTGTCTCCCTCTGTCCTTTCGCGAACTTCGTTCTTTCGAAGTAGGTCACCGCACAGTGGCGCCGCAATGTGCGTCGCTGCGGCCGCTTGGGCGGGTGCTGCTATCGTGTTTACTTCCACAACTGTATTCATTGTCTCTGAACGCAGTGTATGCAAATAGCCACCGTCCTCTTGGCAGTTCCTTCCCACGTGCAGTACAGTGTATTTTGCGTTTATTGGATTATTTGCGTTGCGTTGTAGACATTTGGGCCACTTCGATCTGCATTTAGAACACCAAATGAATATAGAATGCCACTTCTTAGTATAACTACATTCGATAAGGAATATTAATATTCAAGTCCAAAGTGGTGTATTTTGAACAATTGTGTGAAAGATGGTAAATTCTTTTACCACATGTAGCTCAGTAATAGTTATCAACACAAGTATTGCCTTAGTATTGTATCTCATTGAAATTCCCTGTTTCTAACTTTTCAGAGATATAGAGTAAGTGTTAAAAAAATAAATATACACTTTCTGTTTCATTGAGAGATATAAAAATACATTTGAAAAACCGGAACATGATTCTTTCACTTTTAGTGTTCCGAGTTTTAATCCATTCGCGCAGGACGAATGTTCAGGAGCGTAATCCCGTAAAGTGAAAGCCGACGTAACGCAAGATATCGTGGGCACATTCCTTTGGAGTCGGGACGTTTCAGCGAAAGAGCGGCCCGCAATTATTGCGAAACCGCGGTGGCAGAAACAAAGAAAGAACCGTTGCCACCGTCGGCGATTTACGATTCCTTCCCGAATTTATTGCGGAATAATTACGGAATATTAAAACGGTATATCTTGATAAAATTTCACAGCTTCCGTCTGGCCGTAGTCGACGGCCGCTCGCCGAAGCAACGCGCGTTTTAATCTCCCGAAACGCGCAACGGCACGCGTGCGCTGTCACACATAGTCGCCCCCGCCCCTCGCTGCTTCAGTGGTAGTCTGCGTCACGCATTATAATGTTTGACGAGCGCGCACGCGGGTGGGCCGAGTGTTTTTGAGCGACGGGCTGCGCCAACGCGAGCGCGCGTTCTCAACAGCGCGTTTTAAAACGACGACGCATCCGTTTGATGTCGTGGGGGATGCGGGCGCTTCATATCCTGGACGTATAGCGGAGCGGGCAACATATTGGATTGGAATGCAGTCAACAGTTACCAGTTTCCCCAATATGAGAAGCGCTAGCGGCGTATTTATTTTGCTTGTTGTTGGAGTATTCGACGTTATTGCCGTATAATTAAACGTATTTACTAGCTTGTTGAACTGGGAGCTTAATTATACGAGCGTGCTATGTTGTGGCGCATCCTTTATTATTACTATTTTTCACTCCCTAGTTCTTCATGAAGTTTTGGCGTTTGATATGGCTGCATGAATGCCTCTGTATGTGCAGGTCTTTTAATGACATCTACGGAAGCGGTGTGTTGAAACGATGATAAAATAAGCATTGAGGTTTTAAAATGCATTCACAAGGGAAAATCATACATGCAGCGCGGTTTTTGTGATGTATGCTTTCTACAGCGGATGTGTAAATTAACAATATCTGTTTATTTGTGTATTTTGTTCCTCGACACCTTTAACTCGAAATTCAATGATATATCGATTCCATGATGAAGTTTTCAATAAAAAAAACGGCGATTGGTCAAATGCAGAGATACAATGTAGAATGCGGAAAGGCTACAATAAATATTTGAGGGATGGGATCAATATCTGTTAGCATGTTTTTGTAGCCAGAATTATTAACCACCGAAAGTCGGTATTTGATTTACTATAATAGCATCGCGTTTGCTTAACAAGTGCTTCGCGTGACTGTATGGAGAATCAGTATACTCATAGTGTGCTGGTACGTTCGTAACATTTGTTCTACCGCAAGCATATTAGGGTTTCCGTTATGAAATGTATATTTTCAGGTTTACCGAAAGTGTAGGAGTGCAACCTCTTTTACGTAAGTACATGTGGTGAACATGTTCTGTAAATGAGCATATTTATGGTAAAACAATATTCCGTGTAGCCAAGTATTTCAAATTTTAATGAATTTTAGCTAATTCCTACATGAAATTTTCATGACCGGAAATGTGTTCGTTTTCATGACGTAATCCTATATAATTACGCACGCATCGTAAGGTGAAATATAAGTTAAACAATATTCAAACGCATGTAGGTAAACGTGAGGCGAAAACCTGCTCTTAGAAATAATAATGACATTGAGACGCAAGTAATTGCCTGGTGAACGCTTGGGTTCTTTACCCTGCAATTTCTATTGCCATATCCATACCCAGAGGGAGGGGGCAGATGAAGCGAGGAGTAGGTAAAAGGAAATCGCTTCGGTGGTCAGGAGCACGCCGTCTTTTAGCGGCGAGATTGGGAGGCCGCAACTGTGTGCGCGCTGTGCAAATTCTGCGGCGAGCGTGTCCACAATGCGTATGCAGTCTCCTAGTGGCTCCTGCACCTTCCTTCCTTCCTTCCTTCCTTCCATCCTCCCTCCCTCCCCTCCCCATCCCTCCCCCTCCCTCCCTCCCTTCTCCGCCTTCCCCCCCCCTCCCCCTCCCCTTCTCCCCTCCCCCTTCCCCCTCCCCCTCCCCTCCTCCCCTTTCCTCACTCACTCACTCACTCACTCACTCACCACTCACTCACTCACTCACTCATCTCCTCTACTCACTCAACTCACTCACTCACTCAGCTCACTCACTCACTCAACTCACTCACGTCACTTTACTCACTCTCTCCCTCCCTCCGGGCGTTCGATGAGCGCCGCTAACCCAACCGGGGCAGGGCCAAGGCGCCACCTTGTTTTCCACGCCGGCTTCAGTAACCTGCGCTCCTTCCCCTGCAACGCTCTGCTGCGTGCGGCGACCGCTGTTCCCGCGCCTCCGCCCTCACCCCCGCTTCCCTCACCCGCTCCCCCCCGCTCCCTCCCCCGCTCCCTCCCCGCTCCCTCCCCCGCTCCCTACCCCCGCTCCCTCCCCCCGCTCCCTTCCCCCGCTCCGGCCCCCGCCTCCTCCCCCGCCTCCGGCCCCGCTCCCTCCCCCGCTCCCTCCCCCGCTCCGCACCCCCGCTCCCTCCCCCGCTCCGGCCCCCGCTCCCTCCCCCGCTCCCTCCCCCGCTCCGCGCCCCCGCCCTCAGCCGTATCTGCCCGTGCCGCAGCACAGCTGCTCGTGAGCCGCCCGCGTTCGCATCGCTGCGATCTCGTCTCCCCCATTTGCCGACCGCCATCGCCGCTCCCGGCTCCGTTACCACCGCCAGCCCCGCGGGGGCCCCGAGGGGGAACGCACGCGGCCGGCGAAATCAGGTAGCGCGGCGAAAGCCAGGATCCGCCCGGGACCGCCCTTGGATTACGCGGCGTTGTAATTGGTCCCTGCAGAGGCGCGGGATCGGCAGTCTGCGCCTCTCCGCAGGGCTGGGGAAGGGGGATGGAGAGCGGCC